>JARJRV010000679.1:0-12408 GCA_030783925.1 Aschersonia sp. MBC 735 | reverse complement strand
TTTTTCTTCCTCTCTCTCTCTCTCCCGGCAACGGTCATGGCGTCCCCAAAGTGAGCGATGCCTTCGAGCCGCTGGGTGCCGTCATGATGCTCGACCAGCGTCTTGTGTCGGCTGTGGGGGGATTTTGGCTATAAGTGCCCGACTGAAAATTGAGGCCGATTGGCGCCGCAAAGATGAAGCTCAACCGTTCAACAAACGAGTCGTTGACGAGCGAAAAGAGGATGAAAGGGGACAAGGCCGGGTGGGAGAGTGACACATTTTTCTTATGAAGGAGAAAGAAAGTGGCGGCCAGCAGGGCCAGGGAAGGGGGGAATGGGTTTAGTTATGTGAGTGACCTCAGTCCCAGCGCGCCTGGCTCTTTCCATCATCCAAGTGCTGAACGACCAGACCAAGACCCGATCGACTGACCACAGAACGGGGATCTTCTGTTTTGAATTTTCTCCCCTCAATCCCACCCAACACGTTCAGTCCGCACGGGAAGGTCTGGGGAAATCCCGCCTTCTGCTCGCCCTATTGTTCAAGATGTTCACTCGACCACCTTGCCTTTCCCGCGCATTTGTCGCGCTTGCCGGCTCATTTTGAGTCAGCCTTCGGGAGGCGCTTACCAGTCATTTCGTCGCACTTCTCCGGAGCAGACATGGCCTTCAAATCGGGCTTTCAGGGTGGTGTTCCTTTAAGAGATTGTAATGTGGTCCACCGATAACTCGTCCCGCTGCCAACCGACGACCACTTTTCGCCTCTCGCACCGCCCTCTTGCGGTCTTTGGTGTCTTGTTGGCTCGCTCCTGGTATTACCTCTGGCCCGGCGATCCTGGTGCAGATTCATCCTGCCTAATCATACCTGCGGATGGCTGCATGCTTGCCTGTCCTGTGGTGCCTATGCTCGGTGCGTGTGGGCAAATTGCGCGACCTCAGGTAATTCGGAGATCGTGGCCGGTGGCCATCACAAGCCATCGTGAATGCAGCAGCACTCGAAGCCAAGCCAAGCCATCGTGCATCCGCCTCCCACCCTTCATCTGCTCTTTCTCCTTTACATAATTACAGTAGCGGCTTCGCCACATCCTCTGCCTCAAGTACCCTGTCCGTGGTCTCTTTCCGCAGTCGGCCATTAACCCTTGATAATTGCAACCGAGAAAGTGTGGGTTCACCCGAGGCCATCTGCCTCAAATTGGCCGAACGTTGCGGAGCCCACCTCTAATACCTGGCGACGATTCATCTGCATGTGTGGTATGCTTCTCGTTTCCGAAACTGTAGGCGGAATCTTGGTCAAAAGTTCCCTGCGAAAATCAAGCTTTCCCTGGCGCATCCGAAGCATCGTGCCTCCGTTGGCGTAGTGTTTGCTGGCTCGTGGGCAACGGCCCCCCCACTTAGGCTCTTTCCATGTTGGGTACGGAATAAGGTACTCACCAGGTGATACTTGAGTAACGCATCGACGCCACAGATTAACGAACTACCGTTGGCATCACGCAGCTCGACACCTGGCTACGGATCGATAGCGAGTTCACAGAGAGGCCGTCTCTGCGCGGCTGGTCAGAGCTGCGAACCCGGCGCTGGCTTGACTACTGTCTCAGTGGCCGGCACTTTTCAAGCACGGTCGACGTGGATGGTGCAACGGCATGTTGAATGCAACTAGACCCAAAACAATCGCAGTAACGCGCACCGCACATTGATGATTAATTTTTGTTCTCCTGCCTGAGTTCATCCATGAATGCAAGGGGTTGATGTTCCCTGTCATGCCTCCTGTCATTGTGAGGCATCGCCAGCCAGCCATGATCTGTGGGGCCGGGACAGAAGTGGGAGGGGTAATAACACCAAGCAGATCCCAATGTTGGAGATGGGAGTTGAGTCTCCGAGCTTGGCATGAAAAGACTAACCGTGGGTGCCCTGAAAAACGTGTCTCGCGTTGGGCAAGCGAGTATGACCCAATCAAGTGGCGGTCAGTCTGCTCAGCTCGAGCTTTCGGAATCATCTCCGTCTGCGACAAGCACTACATCTCCATCTGCGTAGGATATGGCACTACCGAATTGCAAATCGTGCAAGAAGTCATTGGACGCTGATCATGCGCCTCAGCGTCGTGTATTAAATTATGGTCACTGTATGTGGTCCAGCTTAGCTTTGATGATGATCAAGACCTGGCGGATAGATTCATCGAGATCTTTTGCGGCGAGGTATCCATCCATCCAAGTCACAGTCCTGCGGCAAAGGTCCGCTCTATCAGTTGTTGTCTCGAGCCTCTCTGTTAATCGAACCAGTACATCACGGAGACCCTCTGCAAACTCAGCAGTGCGATGGCGTATGCCGGCGATGGGTTGCCTGACATAGCAGCAACAGGTTGCCGGGTGGTTTGGGAACTGTTCGTTCATTGCCTCCAGAACATGCTGAGAAATTCTAGGCTGGACTGACAAGGAGCGAAATGAGGCGAACATATGGAAGAATGCCTCGCCTACGTTGGGAGAGTAGAACGACTGTTTCCTCGATATGTCAAAAATTGCCACGGGGATCGCCCCATCCATAGCTGGATTTGCCTTTAATTGTCGAGTGGCTTGGTCGTCGATGACGTTTATTTGCGATCCCTTCGGCTCGGGCAAATTGCGGCTATCGTCGTCGTCGTCGTCGTCGTCGCTCTCCACAATGCGAAGCTCATCGTCGTCTCTGACGCTTTCTTGCCGAAGAGGATCGGACCTTTTGACCTTGTTGCGTTGATCCATCTTAAGTAACCACTCCATCTCCGACTTGGCGTACTCGAGCCAGATCGTGCTGTCTCTAGTGCAGAAGCGGCAGCCTCTCATGAAGAAACCTCGTGCAGAAGCCATATCGCCATTCCGTGCTGATCTCCGTCCAGCCATGACCCAGAGCTCAGCATCGTTAGGCCTCATGCGAAGAGCGCTCGTCATCGTCTTGCGCCATCGCTTGGCTGCTTTCACATTTGCCAGGAAGGCAAGATACTCCCTCCAAAGCTCGCCGCTACCGGGATGCTTGTTGACCGCTCGCTCGTAAATAGACAAGACACGGCCTTGCCCTGCATGCGCCGAGGTGAGGTGATGGATCTTCAGCCTCCTGCACCGCTTGTTGCGCAGTTTCTCGAGGCTCTGTTCCCATTTGGCATACGTCGACCACGCTGATGGCGGGTTGCCCGGTGATAAAACCTTGTGTTCGTGCTCGTTGCGCCTTTGAACGATGTTCCGGATTTCTTCCTAGACAGCAGACTTGGGAGTCAGTTTGGCATGACGGCGATGACACCTTCGTCGAACAAGAATAATTGGGCAGACCTTGGAAAATATCTCCCTTTCTTCCCACTCTCGCAACTGAGGCACAGACCGCTCGAGGTAAAACCTTGCCTTTTCCGCGACGCCAGCCATTGCGACTGCGGAGGCGACTGTGATCGTGGCTCTGTAAGTTGCCCTATGAAAGCAGAAGTCTATGCTCGAGGATGCTCTCGCGCCTGCTTGGCTTTCAACACATCCCTGTTGCGTGAAGCGATCCCGACATCTTTTTTTTTCCTTTCCTTAGGTTCTTTGAATTGCGGGGCATTATGCTTCGTGCTCTGCCTACCGGTACCACGCCCCACTACAGCAGCACAAGTGCAGACAGGCGAATTTACGGCTTGCACGATTGACAGGGGTCAAAGTTCTGTTTGTGCCAACGAAGCACTTCGGGGTCCAAATATTTGCTTTACTTCCACCAAGACCCTAAATTAGCCAAGACTGGTCCGCAATTTGGGCGCCTACCGACCGACAATCGCATCACGAGCAAAGGGGGGAGTTCCGAATGTCGGCTGCCATTGGTCCGTCATCCCACGACGTGTCAAACTCGACAGCCATCATTACTCGCTCTCCCCTGTTGTCTCCTCTCTCCACGCCTCCTCTTATTCTTGACGTGCCGGAATTCTCGGACTCTGCTGTCGTTGATGTCGGGTCATTCTCAAGCTCGGTGCCCTGCTGACCTCGAACCTCTGTCGTTGCCATGACCAAATACAAGGACAAGGACGGCGGTGTCGTCCTGAGCTTTGGGGGTCAGTGGGTGAGCTGGGCTCACACTGTTGTCGCATACGGTAAGGACAATTCCAAGCCGGCACGTCGTTCGAGAGGCCGTTTGATGGCATCTAAATGGGTACCAGACGTTGCAACGGGGACTGACAATGATAGCTGCTTTCCTTTCCGCATTGATCGTCGGCGTCTCTCTGCACTACCAGAAGATTGTCCAGAATGAATTCTACGGATACCCTCAGGAATGGTTCCCATCTGTGTCGGCGACGATCGGCGACCGATACCCCGAGCGGTCGTTCTTCATGCTCTTCATCGCCATCACGTCAGGTATGATTCGCACTTAAGGCATCCTAGTTGCAGCGACCGCAGGCTGACTGTTAAAGGACCCCGATTCGCGCTCGTTGGCCTCTTCTATCTCTTGACCCGAAGATCCGATACCAAGCTTCCTGGCTTCGTTGCGTCAATGGGCTTATTACGGACGCTGACTTGTGGAGGCTGGACATACATTACGTCGACCGACGATCACGATTGGCACGATATTCTGATGATCTCATACATAGTAATCACTCTGCCTTGGACGTTGGGATGTATCGCTCTGAGCCCACCGAACCCTCAGGCCGTCAAGTACCGCAAGTATCTGGGCAGCGCCTTCTTCGCGACGTTGATACCTCTGGTTTATTTCTTCATCCAGCACAAAGTACATCGCGTGGCAGGAGGTTTGTATCTGACCCCAAATCCCTCTGCCACGAAGTCGGACTAACGTCATCTGTGTAGCGTACACAATTTATGCATTCTTCGAGTGGGCGCTGATCTTGTTTGACGTGGGTTTTGACGCCGTCACGGCTTTGGATTTCACCACGTTTGAAGTCATTGTGAAGGATGTCAAAGGCTTGAGCAAGGGGTACGTCCAATGGCTTCCAAGATAGTTTCACTTGCGTTAATCGGTCGAGTCGAATACAACTGTTTTGAGGTCCGTTGTCTAAGCTCGTTCGCTAGTGAAAACCGTTCGTCTGTTCCGTCAGCCATACTTGAGAAGCAGTCAGTCCCCCGATTCCATGATTCTATTCAACGCGTGACCTGACCGTAACATCTTGGGATAACAGGAAAGAGCAAGTGACCGGCGGGCTTTACAGTCTGCGCTTCACCTGGTCCGAGGCACTGGACACGGCAGCTGATGTCTACCATGGAGTAAGGCCACGCTTCTCACACAAATCGACGTAGAGGCTAATCAGCTTAGTTTATATTCTGGTCTATGCTGACCAGCTTGGGCGTGGTTGTCTGGTGTGAGTACTCTTGACAAGATGACAGATCTCTGCAGGACTAACCAGTGTAGACTTTCCCCTTTGGCACATGGGAATTTCTGGCTACGAGGCTTTTGTTCTCAGTTCCGTCTCCCCGTTTCTCCTGGCAGGGCCATTGCGGAATGTCATTATAACCAATCAGCGCATTGTTCACCTCCTGTCCCTCGCCGGCGTCGCTGCGTATCTGGTTGTGGACCCTGCTATGCGCCTCTTTACTGTTGGGTTCGGTGTTGCCATGTCAACTCTCGGCTGGGTCGCGACGCTGCACGCCGAGTCACTCCACGAAAGCAGATTTCAATCAAAGCTGCTCGGTTTGTTGATTGGTCTAATACTGTCATCCACTGCCAAGTTCGCGTGGCAGACAAACAACCCTATTTGGCCCATCATGCATGCCGCCAATGGGGGTTGGAACTTGACGGGACTGATTATCGGCATCTTGGCTGCTCTGCGCTTCACCCGCAGAGCTCCATTGACCGGCGGCCTGTCTCATTCTGCGGTGAGAGGATCTTCCGTCTTGGCCGCCTGCGGTGTGGCTGGGATTTTTTTCGGCATGCACTCTCTACTTTCCGACACCAGTACCATGATCTCCTGGGTTTGGGAAGGGTTCCCCATCCGGGGGCCGTACTTTTCCACACACGGGTGGTGCACGCTGGTCGCCATGTCCGTCGGTGTCTTTGCCGGAATCTATGCGCCAGCGATCTCCGGAAGCTGGACGACATATGCTGCAGGCACAGTCGGTGCCATAGTGTTGACGTTCTACAGCCATTGGTTCGGCTACTATGGTGGGCTGGTCACGGCTTTATACTTGATGGCTGTTGCCGTGCCACTCCTCACGACTGCGTCGAGGAGAAATCCATCGGTGACTTTTGGACTGGGGTTCCTCATATATGTGTTCATGGTGCTCTTCCACGTCTGGGTCGTGGCGTACGCCTTTGTCCCTGGCGGCCCTCTCGTGCGCGAGCATACGGATTGGGTCATGTATAGCATGATGGGCTTGATTGGGGCCGGTGTCTATGACCACAACACATGTCAGCCTCGCAAGCAACAATCTCGTGGGCCGTCGGCCTCGCAGCACAAGAGATACTTTGGCTTTGCCACATTCTTGGTCAATATCCTCTTTTTGTGTGCTGCCTTTATGCGGTTCCCCACCAACGACTACAAGCCGTACCACGAAGAGGATCGCGTTTTGACGGGCGGCATGTGGACGATTCACTTTTCCCTCGACAACGACATGTGGTCATCCGAACGCCGCATGCGAGACCTACTCAAAGAGATGGAGCTTGATGTCATTGGCCTGGTCGAGTCGGACCTCCAGCGCATCATCATGGGCAACCGCGACACGACGCAATTCTTGGCTGAAGACCTCGGCATGTATGTGGACTACGGGCCAGGCCCCAACAAACATACCTGGGGCGCCGCTCTGCTGTCCAAGTTCCCCATCGTCAACTCGACGCACCACCTGCTCCCCAGCCCAGTGGGCGAACTGGCGCCGGCCATCCATGCCACGCTAGACGTCTACGGACAGCTGGTGGACGTGTTCGTCTTCCACTCCGGACAGGAGGAGGATCCCGAGGACCGACGCCTCCAGTCGGAGTACCTCGCCGCGCTCATGGGCTCGACGCCGCGGCCTGCCTTCCTCCTCAGCTACCTGGTCACCAAGCCCCTCGAGGGCAACTACAACACGTACGTCAGCGAAAAGTCGGGCATGCACGACGTCGACCCCACGGACTGGGACCGATGGTGCGAGTACATCCTGTACAAGAAGCTGAAGCGCGTGGGCTACGCCCGAGTGAGCCGGAGCACCATCACGGACACGGAGCTGCAGGTGGCCAAGTTTGTTATCCCGAGTTCGCCGGCAGAGGCCGAGCAGCTCGATGCTCTGACGGCCGAAGAGCGAGACCGGCGCGTGCAAGAACATGAGGTGCCAGAGGGCTGGAGATTTCCCGCCATGTTCCGAGGACAGGGAGTCAGGGATCACAGATATCATGTCTTCGATGAGCCCAGATATTATAATTAAGAGAGGGGAGGAGGGGTTTAGGTGGTGTTGATGATTGCGTTTGTCGGCAAAAGAAAATGTACAACGATCAGCATGGGACACCGTTTCCAAGAATCCAACCATTGTGTTTGGTTTTGCGCCTGCGGTGACCGAACATGTCTTGTCCGTAATGACAATTTCCTCATCCATGTGCTCTCCGTCCACAACGTCCCAAGGACCCGCGCAATGGGTCCGACACGGCAAAGCGTGCCGCTCAAACCACCCGCCAGCATCCCACGACAAGCAGCCAACGGGGATGATTGAAACGGCCCACAAAAGCCCGGGTCGGCACTCCGTAGGCTACGAAAAGAGGGGAAGGCCGACGCGGAAAGACGGGCGGAATTGCTTCCAAGGGCGGGCCAGGCAGTGACACGTCGGAGCGGACGGTGCAGCGGGTGAGCTGTGCTTGTTTTTTTGCAGCATAGTTCCATTTGTTTCGTGATGATGGTACACGGACGTCATGGGCAGAGCGGCCGAGGTAAGGAGCGCATCCAGCTGAAGCTACCCTAGATGGGGGAGGCGTTTCATCCGACACGGGCTCGATGATTTGCCGTTTCTCCTCTTTCTGCTTTTTTGGGGGGTCCTGTGCCTGAAACATTCCATTCTCGGCCGAGTTGCTTTCTTGAGAATTACAAAAGCAGAAGGAAAAGAACCCAAGTCCCGGTATATTCATCTACCGACAGGGAATGAAACAAACAGGAGGGGGGGAAGCTCTCGCGAGGCTCGGGTCGCGCAGAGGCTGTTGCGCCGTTCGTGGCGCCCGAGCCTAGCCGCCAGCCAACCCCTTTCTGGGAAGTAGTCAGCTGTCGCGCGCTCGAGTCTCACGGGCACTGCTTCTTGTGCCGCGGAAAGCCGGACGCTCCGCGTCTGAGACGGACTGAGGCGAGGGAGAAGGGAGACAAATAAATTCCTCTTCTGTTTCCCCTTGACTCCTTTTACTTTGTTTTCGAGTGCAGTTGAGGGCCGATAGGGACTTCTCTGACCCGTCTCTTTCAGTGTTGTCGTTTGACGCGGCTCGTTGTCTTGCTACTCAACTTGGGTGATATTCGTCATGGAGCTTGATTTGGCGGTTTGGAGGGGGTATCTGGCTTTGACGCTGGGTGCTGGCCTGGTCTACGTGAGTGTTTGGAAGACGGGACATGGTTGAAAAGAGCGCCAGATCCCCCCTCCGGAACGGTGGCAGAAAGCAATGGAGTTGCGGCAAAGAAGATACATTCTCGCTGACGCTGTTTCTGGAGGGATAGTTGCTCGGGCTGGTCGTGTACAGAGTCTTTTTCCACCCTCTCGCCAGGTTTCCCGGCCCAGTCTTGGCCAAAATCACGGATGCCTACCAGCTTTACCACGCCTACAAGGGAGACCGTCATCTCGAGTTCTGGCGCATGCACCAGAAATACGGTAAGAGAACGCATCACACGGAGAATTGATTCCCAATGATATGGAAACCCCAAGACTCACTCGCCCTCCACAGGCAAGGTCGTTCGATTCGGTCCCAACTCCGTTTCCTTCAACTCCAGCCAGTCGCTCAAGGAAATATACGGCTTCCGCTCCAATGTCCGCAAGGCTGAGTTCTACGACGCCTTTGTCCATCCTACCGCCAACACGCACAACACGCGGGACAAGGACGTGCATGCCCGGAAGCGGCGCGTCCTGTCGCACGCTTTCTCGGACGGCGCTATGAAGGAGATGCAGCGCTACATCCTGGGCAACGTCCGCACCTTTTGTGAAATGCTCGGTGGTGACGCCCAGAAGGAAAAGGGATGGACAGAGCCGCGCAACATGGCGGACTGGTCTGCGTACTTGGCCATGGATATCCTCGGCGACCTCAGCTTCGGCAAGGCCTTTCACATGCTTGAGAAGCCGGATAACCGCTTCGCTTTGGGTCTCGTCGAGGCCGCCACCACGCGCCACCTCATCTGCGGCACGATGCCCGTCGTCGACAAGCTCAAGATTGACCGCTTCCTGTTCCCCAAGCTGGCCGCCGGGCGGGCGCGGTACATGGCTTACAGCAAGGGCCAGCTCGGCGAGCGCACCAAGCTGGGCGAGGAGACGGACCGTCGAGACTTCTTCTACTACCTGCTGAAGGCGCGGGATCCCGAGACGGGCGAGGGGTTCAGCGTCCCCGAGCTCTGGAGCGAGTCCAACCTGCTCATCATTGCCGGCTCAGACACCACGTCGACCGCCATCGCCGCCACCATGTTCTACCTGGTGCGCAATGCTCACGCGCTGCAGCGTGTCACGGATGAGATCCGCAGCAAGTTCAACGACGTCGAGGAGATAGTGCATGGTGCCTCGCTCGGATCCTGCGCGTACATGCGTGCCTGTGTCGACGAGGCCATGCGTCTGTCCCCTTCGGTCGGCGGCATCCTCCCCCGTGAGGTGCTGGCCGGCGGCATGACCGTCGATGGCCACACTTTGCCCCAGGGCACCGTCGTCGGCACTCCTCACTACGCACTGCATCACAACGAAGCCTACTACCCCAACCCCTTCGCGTACGTTCCTGAGCGCTGGATGCGCGGCCAGATCAATCCTCTCAGCGGCCAAACCACGACCGACGACGACATCACGCTGGCCCAGAGCGCTTTCTGCCCCTTCTCCATGGGCCCTCGCGGCTGCATCGGCAAAGGCCTCGCCTACGTCGAGATGACTACTGCTCTCGCCCGCACCATCTACCTCTACGATATCCGCAAGGCCGTCGGCGTGGTCGACCCAGGTGAAGGTCGCGCGGATCTCGAATGGGGGCGACACCGCCCAACCGAGTACCAGCTCGTTGATACCTTTACCAGTGCGAAGAACGGGCCCCTAATTGAATTTCGAAGCGTAGACAGGACGTCGAAGTCGTGAGTGATTCAATCAATACGGGATTGCATGCTGTGCATAGGCTGTCGTTGGCGTTGGGTGCGACGATCGAATGGTGATCGAGGTGGATCTGCAGGCCAACCACGATGCCAAGGCAATCTGTTTTGTTGGGGGCTCTGGGCGTTGTGATTTGGCTTGCTCGTGTTGGGCCTGGAATCCGATCCTGTGGTGAGATTATGTCTCCAATGACATCAGAGCGAGCATGAGGATGGCAGCCGATCGATGCCCAACATCTGAGCCGCAAGAAGAGTGTCGAATGAGAGCGCGTTGCCTTATCTCTCTCCCTCAAGCTGGGCGGTCTGGGCTATGCTCGACGGCCCAATCCCTCGACAGTGACCTGTGAAAGCCAGTGACGTGTACAAGAACGAGCGTTGTGAGGGTGGTCAGCAGCATGCCCTTGAGGTCTGAGTAAGTAAACATGCCGGACCGTTTTTTTAAACATGCCGCACCAACTATACCTAATTCGGTAGCCATACTTGGAGAGCCCGAGAACATATCCGCTCACGCTCCTCATCCCGTACACCGCTCTCAATCCTACACGCCATAGCAAAACAACGGCGCCAGTGGTCCTGAAAAGCTTCACGTGCAGCTGTTGCGCGTCCGCCACGTTACAATGCTTGTCTCAGATAGCAAGTAGCCTGCTTGCTGCGGGAGGCAGACCTGAGGCATCCGCCACAGGCTTGATCGTCTCTTCACTCTTTCCTCTCCTCCTACGCCTCACACCGCCGAGATATGGCAAGGCCAAGGCAGCATACCCCTGTCTGACCCTTTCACGAATGCGCTGAGGTGCAAGACCCAAAGGGCATCCTGCTGGGAGGATGGATGTATAAGACGGTCTGATGCCACGGCCATGATCTCTTCCTGTTTCTTGTTCTCCAGTATTGCAGTAGATATCATCACACTCGTTTACTGCAATACCAAGAACCATTATTCCCCTGACATCGTCAAAATTCTACACTTATATCTTTGTGATCCCCTCGCTTGCTTTCTCCAAAATGGCCCAGAACTACATCAATGAAGAGGAGTACCTATTCGACACGTCCGAGCAGCCCACGGTCGGATATACCCCTGAGCTGGGGTCTGACTCGATTGCGCAGTTTGGATTTGACGACTTTGGCTATAATTCTTCTGCATACGACCAAGCTGCATTCGCTGCGAATCTTCACGCCACTCAGCATTTCGACGCTGTTGATATGACGCCTGAAATTAATTACCAGATTCCCTACTTCCATCAAGAAGGCATCAGTGAGGTGAATGGCGCTCTTTAGGGTGAGCCTTATAGCGATGACTTCCCTGGAACGGATTTTGGTGTTGAAATACAGGAACATGCGGCGGGAATCGACAATTTGGCGCAGGCTGGCCCGGACGGTAATCTTGTCCCGACTGTGCCTGTTCTCCAGAGAGCAGATAGCAGAGGTTATGAAGAGGAGAAAATGCCTTCGTCCAGCCCCATTCTGGAGGGATCGGACGGACTGTATCATTGTCAGAAAGCAGAGTGCAAGGGGAAGAAAGCCTTTTCGCGGCCCGGAGATTTGAGGTACATGCGCACCCGGCCGTTGCTTACTACGATGTCAAACTTGGCTCACTCGCACAGAAAACACATGAAAAGACATGAAAAACCCTTTCGATGCCTGAGCTGTCCAGAAAGGGCGGCGAACCGAACTGATATCGAACGACATGTTCGCACCCACGCACGCAACCCTCATCGGGGACATTTCTGCCGGCTTTGTGACATTTTTGACAAACGTCCATTCACGCGCTTCGATAACTTGCTCAAGCACATGCGCAAGGAACACGGATTATCGGCGCCTGACGCCCGTAAACTGATTTATTTTGTCAGTAGTGATGAACCTCAAGAGTTTTTGAATTAGCTAGGTAGCTGCGCTACACCCAAATGAGAAATGAATCTTCCCTATCCAGGCAGCTGGACACGTTTGCAGACGCCGTGCAACATGCTCTGATTATTTTCGTTTCCTTGTGATGTGCCTCGGTGCCTGCAATAGACAAATGCAAGATCCTAATGGGAGAATCTTTCGGCCTGCGTGCGTCGAGGGCCAATCCTTGCGGCTCTGTGTTGAATAGCAATTGCATGCATAGTCAAGTCTTGAATCATCAGCAGGCCATCACGAACAAGTTTCGGCCTTCAACAAGAAAAATTTGCATTCAACCTCGATTTTGAGGTATCGCCGGTTCGGCCATCAACAATAACGAGCACGGGATTGCATTTCGTA
>JARJRV010000671.1:0-11834 GCA_030783925.1 Aschersonia sp. MBC 735 | reverse complement strand
GGGGACGATGATGAATGATCGAGTCACCGTGGATGCCTCAAATGTTCGGATCCGAGCTGAGTCGATGCCATACTTGACTAAGAACTTGGGTAGTCCAATGGAGGGTAGAGCTGCTGGCCGGCAACTGCTGCCGAGGTCATCAACTGCCCCGGTCGCTCAGCGCTCTGCTGTCAAACAGGTCTCACCACCAACATCTGCCGAAGCTCGTGTACTCGTGGCCTCGGGGCAACGCAGCACACGAAGGAAGCGGCTCGAGGGCGATGAGGCGGCACATTATGGGATGGGTTTTGAAACATAGCTCGTCCCCTAAAGCTTGCATGAGGGATCCGCCCATGGCCTGGCCTGGAGCCCACGTTTGCGACCCTCGTCGCGATACGATGCGATGCGATGCGAAACGGAATCGAGAATCCATCTGGGCGGGCTGCTGCTGCCTCCACAATAAGGCTGCCTGTTTATCGGCAAGACAGGGTTGGTTCATCGACTGTGCCGTGGGCAGTGCTCCGTATGGAGTATGCTGCCAGGCCCATACACCTTATCCACATGTACTCCGTACATTAGGAGTTGTCTTTGCAGAGCCATGGGAACATCACCGAGCCGATTCCTTTTCTGTGCGCACCTGCATGTGTAAGCTGACAGGATTCGTCTTGCTCTGGGTCTAGAAACCTCAGTAGGGGCCGCCGTGCAAGGGCCAAAGTAGGCCTGAAGTTTTGAGCGCTGGCCGCCTCTCCGCTTCGTTTTTGCCGCAAACGCTCTTTCTACCAGTCCCGTCCGACAGGGAAGGAGCCACCATGCGGTCATGGCCGAATCTTTGTCCAGGAACATCCCTACTTCGACTGCTCCGCATCGGCTGTCACGATGACCAGAGCACTTGACCATCGGTGATCGCCCGACGCCCCGTCGCCGACGGAGCCAATATTACCTACCGCATGCCAATAGACCCCACGACACTTGAGTCGTGCACATGTGACATGTGATGTGGTGCGTACATCGGATCATGAATAACAACAGCAACCCTTTCGGAATCGGAAAGGGAAGCAGCCACTCTCGTCCGTCGAGGGAGAAGGCAGGACATCGAGAAAGCAAGCAGGGAAGGAAGGAAGGAAGGAAGGAAGGAAGGAACAAAGGAAGGAAGGAACAAAGGAACGCGGGGACACCAAGCCAGCGACGACGCAGCAAACAAAAGTTCAAACGTTTCTATCCCATCTAGACAGTAGCACTCGGACTGGAAAGAAACGAAACGAAATGCAATCTTGGATTCTTCGCGCACGAGGCCGGCCCCGGAGCTGCGAGCTATACAGAGAGTACTACGCCATTGTACGCTCTTGCTGGGATGTTTTGTCAACGGACCTTTGCCCATTTCTGATCTACGACCGGGGTCCCAGCTTCCGCATTCTGCTTAATGTCACGTCCCATTCAATCACCACTCTTTTCCGTTGATACGCCACTGCCCAAGTGGATGATGGATGGTGCACGGGGGCGGCCTTCTCTCCCGCACGCCCCTCTGACGGGTGAAGAAAATCCAGAGACACGCGAAAAGTTCGATGACTTGATTTCCATCATGCCAATTTTGACCAATCAGGTCCTATATGCTTGGCCCATCAATTGTCAATTCCACCCGCTCGTTCGGGTTTCGGGGGTGACGCGCCAATCAGCAGGCAGAAACACTTCGCGACGCAGCAATTGCATTCACCGGAGGCCCCATCCGTCCGCCAGCTGGGTGGATTCTGGACAGCTCATTCTTGATGCCCTTGTTTCCTGCATGGCCAAACGCCTTTCTTCAATCCCGTTTTCCACCTCGACTTGACTACGGAGGACGCTGCACACGACCTTTGACTTCGCCTCGGCTTTGGGACCCCTGGAAAGACGTCGTTGTTCAACCACACACCCAAACCCCTGGAACCTTCCGCCCCGTCGTAAAACCAGATGCTTGGTCGTTCGTTCTCTTGGACCCTACCCTTTCAGACAGCGCATGATATGCGTGTCCTGGCCAATACCCGTTCTGCAAGATAATTCGGAGCCCCCAGGAGTATTATTGACGTCTCGACGGAGCAGTCGTCTGGACTTCCAACGTCATACCCTTCACAGGATCAAAGTCCCGCCGCGAGGTGAGACAGGTCGCCATGCTCCTGGACCTCGCAATCTTACAATATCGTGGCGGCAGGCAATAGAGGGTTCGGGTCGGCCTTCGGCCTGCCAGGGACCGTACTCATTGACTTGGGGACACTGGAAACGCAGAGACAGAACACCGCATCCGCCTAAGGCTGGGACGTTTGTCAAATTATTGCGTCTTGGCGTGTAATCGAACAGCGCACACTTTTAGTGATGCCTTCTAAGCGAATGTCCCCGTCAAAGCATGAACAGACATCGGGCTCTGGCTAACGATGCAGACTCCTCGATAACGCCCAGCCTCTTTTGTTGGCGACTCAGAGCAGTTCAACGCGAGCTTGACGGGCGCCATGTCGGAAATCATTGCGACATGACAACTTTAGCGCACGGCGACACTCGCAATATGACGCTAGGCACTTCATGACCAACAAACGCGCAAAATAGTCGTGTGGCGGTACCACCCGGGCATGGGGCGCTATAAACGAGAGGGGAAACGCATAAAGATGGTGGAACACTGCTGGCCAAGTCGTAGCATAAACTGCGGCCCGGTTGATAAGCGCGGATCCAGGAAACAAGATGATTGCGGCGAAAAGTTGACCGTCAACCTGGAACGACTCAAGGACGCACAGGGACCTGTGGAAACAATCTCGTACGGACAGCCATGGGGACTTTGTCGAGGCCATTCAGTCGTCCACTCTTGGTCAGTCCATGCTGCGAAATGCGAGTTTGACGAAGCGTGGGAACGGCCCCCATTGCACCGCTCGTGCATTGCGCCTCACAAGCGGCGCAAGAATCACAAACCTAGAATGCCATATCTGCGCATCCAAGACTTGACTAAAGCAAAGCGTACTCAGTCCTGCGTCGATGGCATCCTTCCATGTATTCCTGTGGACGTGGCTCCTTTTACGGGTTAGGTGAGTCACTGACTGTATTGCCTCGCGGAGCTGTTTTCGCAGAGGTCTTTCACCATACGTGGGCGTGCACCCCTGAGGTTAGGGGTCGTGCAAGAGCAGAAGAAGCGACTTTGCCCTGCCCTCCCTGCCTGTAATATAACTCGTGTTGGACGGGCTGTTGGGTGGGAGAGCGCGTGTGCAGATCGAAAGAACTTGCACGGAGAGTTAATTTTTGCCGTGCGGCAACTACTCCGCTCTTTGTCAGCAGTGAGCACAGCGTCCATGTCGCTCGCTGCCTGCTCTTGCAAAGTCATCCGACCACCACAGCCCTTGCACTCATATTGTTTATTTGATTGTCCAACAAGGTTGACGGCCATGAAATCAAGTGGCGGGACGCTCCGTACAGTCCTCTTTTGATCCGGCCGCCCTTCATCATGCTTCTGATCCCTTGAAATCATCTCCTGGCCCTCTGTCACGGTCACTTTCCTCCTTTCATGATGCGATGACGGTGTGCCAGGCCCGCGGCGTGGGCACGAATGGCAGGGTCAAAGGAGGTGCAGAAAGGGTAGAATAGGAAGTCTGGCCGAAAGACACTCACGGTGGCGCTGCGGTACAGCTCCTCACCTCACATTCTACGCGGTCAACTTGGCTCGATGGCTTAGACGTGCAGCATCGGGGGCAGCCTGGTCTCTCGTAGAAATGCACCCCCACCACCTTGGCCGCTAGCTTTTCGTGATGGGGGGTGCTGGTGCTGCTGGTGCTGGTGCTGGTGCTGGTGCTGGTGTGGCACGCTCTTGTTGCGCGAGTCAAAAGGGGGGCACAGCCATGAAAATCCTTACTAAGTTAAAGTACTTCGTACTGTACTCACTTAGTCTCTAGGCACGTAGGTGGTAGTCAGTCGCGGTGGGCGGGGGCCCGACAGGCTCGCCCAGGACATGGCTGGTAGCTGGCTAGCTATTCGGCCGGCGAGCACGCCGATGCACCGCGGTGGGACGCTGTTTCCTGCTTCCCACGACCCCGGTCCATGGCCGGAGCTGAGGTCTGGATCGTGGTGGGCATGAACGAAAGGAAAGGCAGTGCTTGCCTCGGATGCCCAGGCCGCATCTTGTCCCCTTCTCCTTGGCCTGTGAGAGCTTATATCACTCAACCTGTGCCGCCGAGCGGGCTGTTGCTGATGGCTTCTTGCCTTGCGACACCTTCCTCCGCTCTCTCCCTCTCGCTCTCTCTCCCGTCCCCTCTCCCCCTCCTCTCTCCTCACTCCTCACTCCTGGCTGTGGAGGCCGTCCGTTCAGCCGGCGAACCGTTTCCTGCATTCTTCACGTCGAAACAACATTGCTCGGGAGTGTTCACCTGCTCGGCTCGCTGCCTCGGGGCCTTTCACCACTTCCATCCGTTTTCTTCTTCTTCTTTGATTCTTCTTGATCTATTGTTATATCTTTTTTTTGTCCCCTCCTTCTTTCACGTCCTCTCGTTCCTTCCTCTCTTTGGTTCTTGTTGCCTTGAGCCAACCACTCCAAGCGCCCGCCCGCCTCACGCCCCACCATCCGACAGCAGCTCCCGCTATTTCTGGTCGCCCATCGCAAGTCTCAAAATCTCGCAACCCTCGTTTCGCTGGCTCTTGCGCCTTCCTATTGACAATATCGTCATCCTGAGATGCCAGTCCAGCTCCTTCCGGCCTCGGCAGCCGCCTTCGCGCCCAGAGCGTCCTCAGTCAACGTTGTGCTGGGTTCCAAGGTCGAGCCATGGCTTACACAGACCCTGAAGCGAGTCAACAAGGTCAAGCGACCCCTCAATAGCGTCCCTCAACACCAGAGATGTCTCACCGAGCTGTTGTCCTCACCCGACGCCATCTGGACCCTCGCTTCTATTATGCTGCCTGCGATGCCCGAGGCCGACATGCCTAGCGAACCCGTCCGCCACATGTTCAGCCACCAGCTCTTCCACATCGAGGCTTACATTGTGCACGTTGACATGGTGCTGCGCAACGAAGTAGCTTACAAGCTCACTACCGAAACCATTGCCGCCCTGGTCGAGTACCACGACAAGATACATTGCGCCGACGCCAAGGCCAACACCTACGATTGGTCCGAGAAGGAACAGCAGTGCAAGAAACTCCACGATGACTTCATCCAGGCCGTCAACAAGTTCGTCTATCGCACTCCCGCCATTGCCCTCGAGGGACTGGAAGAGAACGGCCTTGGTGAGCTCCTGGGTGGCAAGAGCGAGGAAGTAAAGTCTGGTCTGCTCGCCTTGATGAAGCCTTTGCTGCCTCCGCCTCCCCGCGTCATTGACGTGGTGCGCCAGCCACCCTTGCTTCCGAGCTCCCCCATGAACAACATGTGGTCGCAACCTACGATTCCCAGCTTGTTGCCTACAGCAGTCGAGGCTTGGAGAGTACTGCCATCGAGCCCCAGCATCGCGTCGACGTCGGCTGACTCCATCAACACCCCCGTGTGGGCCGGCATGAGCATGAGCGACGTTCATATGCCCTCCCCGACTGCCGCCTTTACTCAGCCGCTTCTGTACTTCAACACGCCGCCCCTCGTCGCACCCATGCCCGCCGCGCTCCCTCTGCCGAGCATGCTCGCGGCCTCGCAATGTGGTGCCAGCATGGGAATGGGCGGCTTCGGCTGGGACCGCTACCAGGAGTATCCCACCATTATATGACAATCACCAGCGACTTCGTCTGGCGAGCCTCCCGCGGTAACGTCGCCATCGTCGCCAACATGATGTCGTGGCTGCGTTGTGCTTGCGCAGCCCAACACGTGTGCATGCAGGTCTGCAAGGAGCACTTTACGCGAGTCGACCTGTAGGACGAATATTCATGGACGAAACTTTTCCCACGGGCATCCAACATCGGCGTTTACTTCATGTTCTTTGCATTGGATCGGAGTCTGAAGAAGCTCGACAGATACCCCTCATCCGGGAACGCACAGCGGGTTTTGCTTCATTTCCTCACATCTGTTATGGTTTTTTTCCCCTTGGCGTGTTCCGGCGTGGCGTCGCGATGCTGTTTGATGCTGTTTCGCGTACGGTCTAGATAGCTTCGCGCGCGAGAAGTTGCTAGCTCTTCTTTCGGCTATTCGCGGCGGCGGGTCGATGTGGCGCAAAAGGAGGGCAGGTTTTCTAAAGCGACTCGACTTGCGATTTACAGCTTCTCTTTCTATGGCGTATCATATCTTTTTTTTTTGTTTGGGAACCCACCGGTAAAAGATCAGAGAAACGCAGCAATGCACCATATCCGACACACAAGTGAAGCAGGCTTCGCTTGTTCATCTGTCGATCCCCTTTCCCTCCCCTTTCTTTTTTCTTCGTTCTTCTTTCATGTCAATCTCTACGCGAGTGTTTTTCTTGTTTCTCGAAAGCGGTATGCGCACAGTTATATCTTTGTGCTGCATCCTGGACCGACTCGACAATCGATCCTCGGCCTCCCTGCCTCCCGAAGGTTTTCGTTTCCATCATAATTCGACGATCGAGTTGCGACGATATGAGCCACGATCACTTGGAGGACCACACCTTGTCCATCACAACGAGCCCTTCGGGCATCGTCAGAGGGGTTGCAGGTGATTTGGCTCGATGCCAAATTCACGGCGCCTTTTTGTTGCATTGATATGGAAATGCTTGTGTCGTCAATGGCAAAAATCGTCCCCGTTCAGGCTGGAAACTGAACCATGCAGCTCGGGCCATTGAGTGACGACGATCGCCTTCCTTCTTGATTTCGGCTGGTAAATATATCTGGCATATATTTTCTTCTCCCGCTTGGTCGGGTGTTGACTGAATATCATCTGGAGTGGAAAAGGGTTTGGTCATTCGGGATTACCGTTCAAAGAGCTGGACCATTTGGACGATTGTTTCTGCTGCGCGGAACGGACGTCATAATGGGATCTTGCAGCCGCCGTTCTTAAACCCTTGCCCTCGTTCTCTCACCGGAAGCCACGTCGGTCGATGTATACCCGACGCTGCCCCAAACCAAGAGGGACCCCCCTCAGTGTAGGGCAGCGTTGGCAAGTCATCTATATCATCCCATCGCAGACACAGACTCGAGCACGCTACACGACTCGAAGTGACAACTATTCATTGTTCCAGCGAGGAGCTGTACGCAATTGCCACTCTTGATGTCGACGCTCACATGACTGAGCCGATGATCCCCGGGCTGCTGTAGATCAGCTACCGCGGGCACCGACCAGTCTGTGAACTGCATCGTCAAGGTTGTGCGCACTGGGATGCTGGATCGTACGACGCGACTGTGTGCGGATGAGGCTCCTGATCAGCCGGGCCATCCGTACACAAATTGCATTTAATGACAAGCGCGCCACTTTGATTGCCAAAGTCGCACGTTTGTTCAGACTATTTAACCTCCAAGTCGCTGCAGCACTAGTCGTAATTGAATTTGAAGGACGTACCCGCCTTTGTAGGACATTATGTTTGCAGGCTGTTGCGAGGGTCTCTCGTTGCCACCGCGCTGCGTGACTGCTGTATGGCGTCCCGTACTAAACAGTCGTCGATTCGAGCGAGTGATTTGGATCAGGCTTGAGTGTACGACGTGTTTCCCTTTTACCATGAATTACTGTACGCTGCCTCTTACCAGACTCCACGATAGGCCCACTTCATCCGTTCATCATCCACCAGATATGAATATACGTGTAGTTTACCTTGCACATTGAAGAAAATCTTGGACTGAAGAAGAAAGTTTCATCGAACTTGCCTGTCGATGAGGAATACGGAGCACTGTCGTATGTTTCATGGGTATTCACGCTGGACTCGGGGAACTCCAAAAAGAGATGAAGATGATACACATTGATCAAATCAAAGTTTGCCTCAAGATTCTTTACATAACAGGTCTCAGCTTGCTTGCTTCTCGGTTTGTTCTTGAATGGCGCTGCCCAGCTTTGCGTCGACGCGCTTGAACATGTCGTAGGTCCTCTTGCGGGTGTCGACGTGGGCGGCAGCCAAGTGCCCGGCCACGTTGGCGATGAAGTTGTCCTGCTGGCCGGGGGTGCGGCCCAGGACGTTCCAGAGCGACGTGGCCTGGACGAAGTCGTCGTCGGTGACGTCGGCGAAGAGGTCGTGGACGGCGGCGCCTGACCACGTCTCGTGGGTGACGGTGGGCTTCACGGGCTGGTAGGTCAGGGAGCGGTACGAAGAAGGGTAGTTGGGGTTGGAGCCGTAGTTGCCGTTGACGACGGTGGAGCCGTCGCGCTGGAAGGGGTTGAATGCGTTGAGGGGCTTGTTGACGGGGATGGACGTCTGGTAGTTGGTTCCGAGGCGGTGGCGGTGCGTATCCGGGTAGGAGAAGAGGCGCGACTGCAGGACGGGGTCGATGGAGGGCTCGATGCCTGGGACGAGGTGCGAGGGCGAGAAGGCCACCTGCTCAATCTCGGCAAAGTAGTTGTCGACGTTGCGGTTGAGGGTGAGCTTGCCGACGGGGCGGAGGGGCACGTCGCCCTGCGGCCACACCTTGGTGAGGTCGAAGATGTTCCAGCGGAACTTCTCGGCCTGCTCGGGCGTCAGCACCTGCAGGTACATGGTCCAGCTGGGGTGGTCGCCGCGCTGGATGGCGTCGAAGAGGTCCTGCGTGTGCCAGTCGGGGTTTTCGGCCGCCTTCTGCGCCGCCTCTCCATCGGTGAAGGTCTTGTTGCCCTGGTCCGTCTTGAAGTGCATCTGGGCGTAGACGAAACTGCCGTCAGGCTGCGTCAGCTTGAAGGTGTGGCTCGAGTAGCCGTTCATGTGGCGGTACGAGTAGGGGGTGCCGCGGTCCGAGAAGAGGATCATGACCTGGTGGATCGACTCCTGGTGTGTCGACAGGTAGTCCCAGAACATGGTGGCGTCCTTGAGATTCGTCTGCGGGTTACGCTTCTGCGTGTGGATGAAGAGCGGGAACTTCGTGGGATCGCGGAGGAAGAAGACGGGCGTGTTGTTGCCCACCATGTCCCAGTTGCCCTCTTCCGTGTAGAACTTGATGGAGAAGCCGCGAGGGTCGCGAGCCGAGTCGGCCGAGCCCTTCTCGCCGCCCACGGTGGAAAAGCGCGCGATGAGCGGCGTCTTCTTGCCCACCTGCGAGAGCATCTTCATGCTCGTTAGGTCCGTCACATCGTGGGTGACGACAAACTCTCCGTGTGCACCGGCGCCCTTGGCATGCACCACCCTCTCTGGGATGCGCTCACCTGATTTCATCGAGATGAGCGAGACTGTTGTCTGTTTCCTGCGGCACCAAAAAAAGGGATATACTCACGGTCAAAGTGAGCAAGAGCGTCAATCAGGTGGAAGTCCTGCAACAGCAATGGTCCCATGGGGCCGGGACGCTGCCAGCCCTCGGGATTGTTGATGGGCGCGCCATTGGACGTGGTGTAGACGGGCTTCTCGTTGTATCGATACGTGGGGTGACTGTCGTCGGCAACCATGGTGGCGATGAACTGGCAATGACTGGGTTTTGAATATTCAGAATTCTCGAGAAGGGGGAGAGAAGCGAGGACTGCCAAGAGAGCGGTGACGGGGATGGGATGAAGAGCTCTTGGTCTTGATGTTCACGAGCCTAATCACCGAGTCATGGTGTCGGTCAAGCGGGGGTGGTATAATAAGCACTCCCGTCCGATACTCATCGGCAAGTTGCTGGAATCATACCAGGCAGTCGATGCTTTCTTTGCTCTTTGCCCAGGTCATGCTAGCGGGTTTGAGCAGGAAATGCCGGCGCCTGCAACGACCCAATCACGGTGCGGACAAAACCAAGCTACCCTGCCAGCTGGTGGAGCGGCTGCGGCGGACCGGCGACAACAAATCGTCAGCTAACCAGATCGTTGATGTCATGCATCGCCAGGTTCGTTGCACGACCTACTCATCGTTTGCCACATACGGGGCCGTTGCAGTCTCCCTGCTGACCGCGATCACGCGGCCTGTAATCTTTCGTCCGCGCGTCCGGACAAGAACGCCGCTCCCCCGTCCCCGGATGGGCATGCCGGAACGGATGACTCCAGCTCGGATGACTCCGAGTTTGAACGAAGCGCACAACATGTTCAGTAGCGTCTCTCCTACCTTGCTCTCGTACGAGAACGATGTATCAGACTGCGCCCTTTCTGTCTCGTATGGGGACTGCCTGGCTTTTATTACTCATAAGGTCATCATCGTGGACGCAGTGCTTGATGAGTATCGCGGTCTAATGCTACCCCTGAATGCAAACCCTGGCCTCCGATCCGACGCAACGCAGCTCGCGTCTGCCTAGGCTCGAAGCGTCTCTAACTTTGCGCGGTGGTCGACATGTGCTCCATGCTGGGCGAATTGTTTTCTCCATATTGGACATGTTGAGCGAGAAAGCAGCTTCTATAAGACGTGTGGATGAACTTGTTCTTTGTTATGAAAGTATACCATTGCGCCTTCGCTACACCGCTTTATGCTTTTGCGAGCCTTCTCTCCATAACATGCTTATGGCTTTTTCAATTCCAGAGCACGAACTTGTAGAGCCCTGATTGGAGAGCATATTGGCGCCGTCCATGCCGCGTCCTCCCTCTTTTCGAATCATGACATGCCTTGCAAATCACCATGAATGTGAAGGTGATCATGAGTGAGTGGCCCGTCACCATGTGTAAATGTTACAATTAGTACTGCAAAAAGGAAGAAACCCAGAACTCGATCCGTGTCACGCCATTACTCCTGGTTTACAGTTTGCTGATCCGCGAGAAGAATCAACAGTCGTCAGTAACAAATATTTCGCCGTCAGACTCTGCCATGGCGTGTGGAAACTCACCACCAACCAATCCATACCCTCGTTGATGCCGCTCCCATCGACAGCAGAGCACGCCATGATGCTCCAATTCCGATCACGCAACTCTCCCAGACGTAGTGCTTCGGAGATCTCCCCAGCCCCCTTTGCGCCGGGTTGATCTTGCTTATTGGCAAAGACTAGTAACGCGGCGTCCTTGAGCTCTTCTTCGTTCAGCATCGCCGCGAGCTCTTCAGCGGCCGTCTGTAGTCGATCGATATCGGTGGAATCGACAACAAATATGACCGCCGCCGTGTTGGCGTAGTAACATCGCCAGTAAGGCCGAATGCTTGTTTGACCGCCCAAATCCTTTCTTCGCGTCAGTAAGACGATGTCGATCACGGCGTGCAGTGTCGGCATGAGCAGCCATCATCGACGTACCCAGACATTGAAATTCAGGTTCTTGTATGTCACAGACTCGACGTTGAATCCTATGGTCGGTATCGTGGTCACGACTTCGCCTATCTGCTCGCGAATAGATCTGGTAAGCCGTCGCATTGGTCATCCGAGGGAAGCAGTGCGACATCGACACGTCGTACCTTCAGTCTGTATAACAGCGTTGTCTTGCCCGCATTGTCCTAACATTCGGCGTCTGTCAGCACCTTCGCAACATCAACCGCAAGTGCTCGCGAGCTCCGCAGTGGACACGTACAAGCCCCAGTATCAGAATTCTAATCTCCTTCTTCGCCCACAGCAGGCCCGACAACCATGACATGCCTGCGCCCATGATGACTGTGCTGTGCTCTTTGGATGATGCGATAACAGGATGGCGAAGAGGGTAAACGCAGCGTTTCGCGTCGTTCAGGGTTGGAAACCCGAGGATCGGCACCAGCCTTGTACAGTTACCAGGAGAGTGGACACCCGGGACGGAACACTCGGACGGCCAGGCAAAGTCGCGAAGGAAAGGAAAACTCAACGCTTTCAGGGCCAAACAAGTAACCAAAGACTGCTCGCGTGTAACAAAGTTTCTTGATGGATGCTGAAAATGAAGTGCTTGTGAAATGCAGTTCAAGGGGACGGAAATAATTACAAATGGTCTCCCCTATTCGGGGAACCCTCCATTCGCGCGCTCGCTAATAATG
>JARJRV010000667.1:0-16706 GCA_030783925.1 Aschersonia sp. MBC 735 | reverse complement strand
ATGTTAATATCGATAAGGCGATTCTGCGGGTGGTGAAGTGACTCGACGACAAAGTGGGTCCGCTCCGCTCATCCCACGTGCAGCACGTCCGGCCTCGCCACTTTCTCGAACAAGCCTTCTCAGTACCAACCTGCGACGCTACACAGGCCTTCGCTTCCTAAAACCCACGAAGTCGATACAGAAGATACCATGGGTGGCGGTGACTTGAATCTGAAGAAGTCGTTCCATCCCACCCTGCGGCGAAATCAACAAGCCGTGTGGGATGAGGAGCAAAAGGCACTCGCCGAACGAAAGCGCACCCAGCAACGCATCAATGAGATCAAGGAAGAGCGCGCTCAAGAAGAGCTGCAACGGCAGCTCGAGGCTGCGGGAGGCACGAAAAGAATAGATCGCGTCGACTGGATGTACCAGGGTCCCACGGACGGTCATGCGGGCGTCGGCGAAGAAACTGAGGCTTTCTTGCTCGGCAAAAAAGGGCTCGATGATCTGGTCAGAAGCTCCGCAACCAGGACTCTCCAGAAGACGTCGGATGAGTCTGGCTTCACGGCGCTTCAAAATGCCAACAGCGCACGAGACACGGCTGCCAAGATCCGTGAGGATCCGCTGCTCGCCATCAAGAGGCAGGAACAAGCCGCGTATGAGAAGATGATGAACGATCCTGTCAGGCGACGGCGGCTGATGAGCTCCATGGGAATTTCTGATGATCGGAGGAAAGGCAAGGCTGAGGACAAAGCGAGCAGACATGGGAGAAAACATCACAGGCACAGAAGCCGCAGCCGCAGCCGAGACAGACGCCCGGATCACGACAGGGCAGCGTACAGGCATAGAAGCCGCAGCCGAGACAGACGCCCGGATTACGACAGGGCAGCGGACGGGCACAGAAGCCGCAGTCGGGATAGACGCCCGGATTACGACAGGGCAGCGGACAGGCACAGAAGCCGCAGCCGAGATAGACGCCCGGATTACGACAGGGCAGCGGAACGAGCGCGCAAGCTGGCGGCCATGCAATCGGCAGCCACGGATCTGGACCAGGAACGCGAGAAGCGGCTCGCTGCCCTGGAGCTTGCCGAACGTGAAGCGCGGGAAGCTGATGACAAGGCGCGCGAGCGCGGTGGTGAGAGAGGGTTCGTCAATGGTTTGCACAAGAAGGCGGGAAAACTGGATTTGGGACAACGAATGGGACGCAATCGACAGGGCTACCAGAGAGATGACGATTAGCGGCGGGAAAGGCGTGAGACGAATGTACATATGTGTGTCAAGTTTCTATCAACGTTGTTTTTGGCAAGCGGCTTTGTCCGTAAACACGCGCGTGCAAGTGGATTACTGCATTGACTGTACTAACGGCTCTCACTCCACAACAAATGCGCTCTCTAAAGTACTACATAGGAAAAGAAAGCAAACCGAAAAACCACGAAACAGAGTCTTGCATCCAAACCATACTTGCGATGCTTGCTGACAAGGCATGTTTCGTTTGTAACGACGTTTGCTGCTATATAAGGTATCTAGGGACATGCATGTGCGGGCCGATTTATGGAGGGAAAATCAGGGGCAGGCAATCAGCACATGACTACGGTAAATTTGCTATTCCTGGTGGCTACTTTATGGACGTTCCAATGCCGTGTGACACCATATTTCTTGACCTATGCAGCCTGCTGGCCGGTCATTTTGGTGCTAAAATAAGCCCGGCACCACTGGTCCACTGCACGTAATGGGTGGATTCTTCCGCCTCCTCAGCCAAACTGGGTTCGTCCCGCAGTTGCCCAGACAGACAGACTTACCACATTCCCGAGCCCTGGTTGTGCATCCACTGCTTGGACCAGCCTCATTTGCCAGCCGTCCAGTCCCTTTGGCTTTCATGTCCCTCCTCAATTGTTTTGTCTGCTCGCCTACCAATGCGCAACCCGTGTCGCGTCTCGAGCCTTCTCGCGACATTGCCCATCCTCCGACCTCGCCTGCACACCATCGTCCACCGGCATTTTGCACTGAGCAGCCCTCGCTTGACTCGATCATCCCTGCCGTTCCGCTCTACTGGTCGGCTCCCTCGATTCTGCTGAGTATCTCGGACCTCGCGACGACGTCACTTCTCGACCCATCATTCGCGACTGCTTGCCCCAGAAACGGCCTCATTGCTTGTAAAGCTGTCGGTTCCTAGCCTCCATTGATTGGAGTTGTCCGCGAAATGCCCTTGTGCGGCAGATCCAAAACGGTTGGGCGTAAGCTGGTGCTTCTGTACGTATTCAACAGCAATGCGCGATGAAGAAGAGGGAGGACGAAAGGGAAAGGGGCTTGACAGCTGCCCGATGGCCGTGTCAGCACGACAATGTCAGCTAATGCAGCACAATTCGATAGAGGCGATGGCGCTTGCGGCAAGACGTCACTACTGAACGTCTTCACAAGAGGGTGCGTGATTTGCTATTATGCACACGGCACCTTACAACTCTCTTCTTCCCCCCCCAAACAAGAGTCTGACTAGGGACGCTGCAGATACTTCCCGACGGTTTATGAGCCCACCGTTTTCGAAAATTACGTCCATGGTACGTTCGCCGAAGGGCACGAGCCGCATGCTGGCTAGCGGATGCGACAATCCGCTGACGGCGATTTACAGACATTTTTGTGGACAATGTCCACATTGAGCTCTCGCTTTGGGACACAGCCGGCCAAGAAGAATTTGATAGATTGCGGTCTCTCTCCTATGGTAGGGCGGTCCACGAAAGACGCTGGTGTCACCATGCGAGTCACTCGTTGTCCAGGAGCCGGGCACTAACCCACTGTTCCCAGATGACACCGACTTGATCATGCTGTGTTACTCGGTCGACAGCAAAGACTCGCTCGAAAACGTGGAATCGAAGTGGGTAGGCGAGATAGCCGACAACTGCCCGGGCGTCAAACTAGTCCTGGTCGCGCTCAAGTGCGATCTTCGCGAGGGCGGCAACGACGACGATGACGACGAACCAAGCAACACGGCATTGCCGCCCGAAGTGGCTGCTATTGAGCGCCCTGCCGGGCCGCTGATCGAGTATGACAAGGGCCTCGAGGTCGCCAAGCGGATAGGAGCCTCACGCTATCTCGAGTGCTCGGCCATGAAGAATCGCGGCGTCAACGAGGCCTTCACCGAAGCCGCTCGTGTCGCCCTGAGCGTCAAGAAAGAGAGGGAAGAGAATAAGTGCACAGTCATGTAAAGGAGATGGAAGGAGACGAACACGTTCACCAACGAAACGAAAATACCCCAGCCATTGCGCGTCCTCATATAGCAGTCATTCGATTCTCGCCCTCCAATCAGGGCCTTTTCCTGGTTTTGATTTCATCGCGCCGACGCCCCCTCCGCTCCAAGTTCATTTTTGTTTCAACTTGACACTCTCGGGGCTCGTCACTCTGTCGACAGGCTCTTGGTGCGCTCTCGGTGCACTTTGTCGGCGGAATTTTTTTTGGGAGTTTTCAGCAATCTTGCCATAATTTGCGCGAACTTGATCCCATAGACACACGTGTGGCCCTAAGAGGCGGCGGCGACGACCAGTCGCAATACCATGCAGCAGGCCGCATCGCCAGATCGCCACAGAGGCTACTTCTGCTGTGTTTCTTGCTTCCCCCCTTTTTCTCTATTTTTCTTTCCTGTCCCTATCGTCGATTGAAGTGTTGTCAAAATTCGTGGCATTCTCATTTACTATGTTGGCATGGACTGAGTACGTGGCGGGCTCGGCAGCGAGGTTGAGCACTGTATGACCACAAGGGATGTGCACTCGGAGCGCTTCCGCTGTGTTCGTTTTCTTCAATGGAGATTCCGCACCATTTCGACGTTTTGTCATGCATGTGGGGGGTATATTTATAATACGATGACGGTGGTTAATCCCCGCTTAGATAGTTTAATGACTGATAGTACTTGCGTGGGCTGCTAATCGTCCCAAGCTGAGGGCAGCCAGAAGGAGTCTTGTCCAAATCTCAGGCGGCAATGGTGCAAATTCCATGGCTATTGTACGTGTGTATTGTCACATTGCCCTCCCGGCCCTCTTGAGCACATGCAACAACAGGTTGAGCGATGGCTCCGGGCTGCCTCCAGACACCGCGTCATGGCATCATTCACACCTCTGCACCGACAGGATTGATGAGGGCTTCAGGACTGTCCTTCAGATATCACACTCCCGGCATTTGGACCTGCACCAACAGGAAGGATGGAGGCTTCCGGGCCAGGAATTACGCCCGTGGCACTCGTGCCTCTGGCACCATCAAGTCGAGTTGACGGCGTCATTGTGCGAGTTGGGTCTCAGCCATCGACGTCAAGACGTGTTCACCACCCCTCCCACTGTCAATGTGAGATGTGCACCTCGCGGCAGGGATCGCACGATCACGTCGAGCGGGTGATTGGCCAGCGCGGGGGATGGAAAGTGGTGGTTGGACAGGCGCACTGGCTCCTGCCAGCGTGCAGATAAGGGGGGTGGGCTACGTCATGTCGACAAGCAGGTTTTCCGCGGCGCAATTCAAAGCTGTAGGAACAGTAAACAGGATAAAGCCTGGCCGAATCCTCTTGGAGAAAAAAGAAGACTTTTACTTGCAAAAAACGATTACCTTTGAAGAAGAGAAAAATTGAAGCTTTCTTGGCAGACATAGTGCATTCATATTCCCCCCATCTTCACATTTCACACAATGCCTCTCTTCTCGGCCCGTCGCGACATGGCGCCCGAGCACCCCCCTCCCGCTCACGTGGACGCCTCGTCGCCCACGCGCAAACACAGTATCTTCTCGCGCAACAAGTCCCCCGACAGCACGTCCAGCGCCGGTAGCACGCGCAAAGGGGGCTTCTTGCACAAGGCCCTCGGGCACGATGACGTTGATCCCGGCATCATCCAGGCGAGGGAGAGGGTCATGGACGCCGAGGACGCCGAGATGCAGGCAGATCGCGCGCTGGACCAGGCGCGGCTGAGAGTGCGTGAGGCGCGAGAGCACATGAAACGCGTGGAGATGGAGGCCAAGGAGGAGGCGAGGAGGGCCAAGATCAAGCAGGCTCATGCTCGTGAGGTGACGAAGCGAGGCAAGGGACTTGGACGTGAGTTTTGATCTTGCACACTGACTAAGCCGTGATGTGAGTGTTTGCTGACTTGATTAGGACATGGGATGTGATTGGAATGTGGGTGGAATAAGTTGGTTGGATGGATGACGGATCGGGATGATTTTATGGTTGAGCGATTGTGATCCTTCGCGCAAAGTTGAGCGTATGACGAAGCAATGGATCATGTAAATGCAGTATCTCTTTTCTGTTCTATGAAAGCCTCATGTTCAAATCAACTATTTCTGAATGCTCATGTGGAAGGCGGCATCCAACGTCTCATAAGGAGCCACAACGGCGAGGCTCCATCGACAATGATGGTTTTTCCTCCGTCATTGCGCGCGGGGTCCTTAGCGAAGTGTCTGCCCTACCCTACAACTATTTTCGCGACCTGTTTTCCAGCACTGCTTGCCGTTACATAAACGGAACGAGCAAGGTCAGGTAATTATACCTGACTGGGGTCATTGACAATGACCGTAGAAAAAAAAAAAAAGATAGCTGAGAAGAAATCCATGCAAGTAACGTCACGGGCATGGGCATGCGCTAGGACATAAATTGGCGTAATGCTGCTTCGCCTCGGGAGGCGTCGAAGAGGTCATATCGACTTGCCGACCCGGCACTTGGGTTGAAGACTCACCGACTTTATTGGCTGGGGCCCGGCCCCGAACGGATAAAAGGCACGGACTGCTATTACGGCTCCTCGTCCGCCATTAGCATACGCATAAGCGGGCGTGCAATGCCTTCGAAAACTGCAGCATTGCCGACCACGTTCCTCGGCAGAGCCACTTAGCTCAATGCGAGCAAAGAATTTGACATTGGATGTTTCGCTTTTTTCCCGCCATGCGCTGATGTGAGACCCCGGGTGATGGACCAACGTCTAACACACAATAGCCCCCCCCTAATTGGCCATGTCTGAGGCCAAGCTCGTACGCAGGCCCCTTTTGAAGGCGGCTGCGACGCTGCATGAAGCCAATCTCCGTGTGTCGTCTTGCCGCCAGTCGCTGCACAATGAGCAGTGCTGATGTTGCGCGCTGCCCGCCAAGTTCATCTGGCTGACTGCAGAGTGCAAAGCGTTACCCCTGGCGCTAGTTCGTTCCGGGGCAGATAAGAGTGGATGCTCCCGTCCGGCGCCTGCAGGGGCGACCGGGGGACTCCACAATCGTGCCGTCTTGCCTCTCGGGCCCTGGGAGAACAGAATGCCTCTGGTCGCAAATCTCATGGAGCCTAAAGAAAGACAGTTGCGATGACGACCCTGTCTCACCATCCGGCAGGCTGGATGACCGTGGCCAGCAGCGCGTTCCATTCCATTCCCCCGGCGCAAGGAAAGCCGCCACAGTGGACAGCGTTGTCGACAATGGATGGCGTCCAAGCAACCAGAGATGAACGGAACGAGGTCTCACACGATTACAGTGTCTGACACACCGTGTGGCGGCTTGCATGACCGGACGAACCATTGATTGTTTGTTGTCGGGCCAGGTTGGCACTGGCCTGGAATACAGCTGTGATGGGCCCCGGGGGCTGAAATGCGACTGGAACCTCGGAAGGCCTGATGTTCTTGAATTTGCCGACCAGGCATGTTTTCCATCCTTCTTCCGCTCAGTCGACGATTTTTGACTGCCATTCTCTAGCCAAATCCCGCGATTTTTTCTTATCTTCTTACAATCCTTTGACCCTCCTATAGACGTTGACACTTCAATTTGGCGACGTTGGTCCGGCGTTGGATCTCGGACCCTCGTCAGTCGACGCTCGCGATTGTGTTGCGAACCGACTGTGCCATCGCTTGGCCCACGATCAAGAGTCGATCCAACAAGGCCATTCCTTGGTGAAGCAACCTCACAACCCCAAGGTCCGCTGGCTCGGAGAAATACGCGGATATACCGTTTCATTTGCGAGAGGACGCGCAAGGCCAACGCCATGATCTGCAGATCTCTGCTAGCCGCGACGGCGGCATCCCTGCTTGGGTTTGCTGTCGGGCAGGTTCACTCTGATTGCGATCCCACGCGGCGCGACTGCCCGCCGAATCCAGCTTTCGGAACCGATCACCTCTTCCGCTTCAACACGACGCCCGACTTGACCTTGTGGGAGACGACAGCCGGCACTGTCAAGTATGATGCCAACACCGGCGCAGCATTCACAATCAGGAAGCAGGGCGACTCGCCTACACTTCGAACCAGGTTCTACTTCTTCTTTGGGCGTACCGAGATATGGCTGCAAGTCGCCCCCGGTCGCGGCATCGTCAGCTCCATGATGTGGCTGAGCGACGATCTCGACGAGGTCGATTGGGAGTTCTTGGGCTCCAACGCCACCTTTGCTACGACCAACTACTTTGGCAAAGGGCTCCAGGACTACAAGAACGGCGGCTCCCATCCAATGCCAAACACCCAAGACGGCTTCCACAACTACACAACCGTCTGGACCAGGGAGTCGATCGAGTGGTTCATCGACGGCAATCACGTACGCACCCTCAACGCCAAAGATGCAAACAACACTCAGAACTACCCCCAGACGCCGATGCGAATGAGCGTGGGTATCTGGGCCGGTGGGGATCCCTCCCTACCCGAGGGCACCCGGCAATGGGCCGGTGGCGACACGGACTATGCTGCCGGGCCTTACACGATGCATCTCAAGAGCGCTCAGATCACCGACTTCAGCAGTGGCAAGGAGTACAAGTACGGCGACCGCTCCGGCAGCTGGCAGAGCATCAAGGTCGTCGATGGCAACTCCACGGCCTTCACCACGCTGAACCAGCAGCCTGAGAAGGCGATGGGTGACAGATGGAACGAGCTCTCGGGCGGAGCCAAAGCCGGCGTCTACGCTGGCGGTGCTGTCGCCGGGGCCTTGATCCTCGGCACCCTCGCGTGGTACTACATCCGCCAACGACGTCTGGGAGTAGCCGAGGCCGAGGCCGCTGCGGGCCGCGAACTTGAAGAGAGACGCGAAAACGAGCAGTTCCGCAAGAAAGGCATCGATCCCGACAGCTTCTCCGCGTACGGACAGGAGCACAATGCCCACGGCATCTACGATGCCAAGTCGTACCGCGCCGAGCCCAACCCCTTCGAAGGCCCGTTTGACGAGATGTCCAGACTCGGGAGCAGCGCCAGCCACGTCAGCGGCATGGTTGGTGCCGCAAGATCCCCTAGCGGGACAGCCAGTCCAGCACCTTCAGGCCACGGATTTGACTTTGGAGTTCCCGCCAGTCCTGGCGTCCCGATGAGAGCGCAGAGACCGGGTGTGGCTCTGCCCGGCCACCATGGGCAGTACACGATGCGAAGCGACTCGGCGCCACCGGCGTACTCGCGTACTGCCTCTCCTGCCCCGATGCAAGGTCACGGTATACAGAGAGTGCAATCGCCTGGCATGAATCCACAGAGGAGCTTCACCGATAATCGCCGTGATGCACCGCAGTGGCGGGGTGGGCAGTAGACCGATTAGGGGGCAATCATCTGCATTCAGGTAGCTTGTTATGAAACTTGGGATTCGGGATTTTTCCCTTCAGAATCAATGTGCCTTCACGCTGTGACTTTACTTTTTATGGTGGTGATTGGAGCTATGCTCGTGGTTTCTCACGTCTTGTCTTGACTTGCCTTGTCCCATGTCCATCAATGCATTGTGTGTTTTTTTCATGGTATAAGCTGCTGTTCGCAAACGTCAACCGACGCATTACCTCGAGTCAGTTTCTTGGCCTCCATAATCTTCAGTGAGGAGGTAGCTGAGCCCGTCCAAGCTGAGCGGCTTGTGACCATGTTCCATCATATTTTTGCTATAACTGAGGTATGTTTAGGCTGACCTTGCGCAAGGGCACTCCTCGTGCTGGTTGGCTTTCCCATGGCAAGGAGGTCGATGGGCCGGACAAGACGACTGAGTTCGCTTGCTACGAGCCCCACGAATTGCGTTGCCGAAGCGAGGCGCATGATTGTCTATACTTATGTGGGGATCGTGTGACGTTGACATTTTTCTGGTCCTCTGCTCCTGCCTGGCTGTTGTCATCACTTGCGTGAGTTGCATTGGCGACGCGCGGCTTGGGTAGCTAAAGGCCTGCTCGCCGATGACCATTTATGGTGATACGATGCGAGACGTCCTGGATATATTGACGTAGAAGCTCTTCAAAGTCAGCAGTGAGTCTAGGAGCAGGGCTCAAAGTCAAGTTCTACGCTCCGCATGAAATACATAAGTCTTCTTCACCACTTGCCTACCAGGTAGGCATAAGACTCAAAACAGCCTCTCTTGATGCACGCAGCAATGAGTACACTGGAAATACCTGCAATCACGAGACAAGTCACCGTGGCACCAATCTGGGCCACGTTCTGCAGTTGAACAGCGTTGAAGGCGTTGGAAGGTGCCGCCTTGAGGCGGGCAACCCGTATACCCCACCCCAGCTGCATGTCATGACGAAGAAGTCACGCGGAAGAGGAAGCGAAAGCGTGGACTCGTGCATGTTCTTGGACCCGAGCACCTTGGCTGCCATGCCCTGCTGCAGCGCGTCGCCTCCGTTGACCTGCAAGGTCAAGGTTGAGCGAGCCGCCTTGTCCGCCTTGGCCAACTCATCGCTCTCTCCCTTGCCATGGCCAGCTGAGATGGAAGCGGAGAGACACTAGCCAGAGCGAGAGACAGCGGCAGCAGATTTCATGCTCTTAGTCTTCTCCTTACTGCTCTCCTTGGAAGGACCCATCTATGTCTTCTGTTGCGAAGAGTCGGCCCCCGAGCTGGACGCGGCTGCTGAAGGATTCGCCCACCAGCCAGCGTTGTCAGTAACGTGAGCGCACTTGGTGAGTTCCACGTACCGTATTCGTCTTGGAACTGGTGAACGTGGTCCAGGTTAGTAATTTGGCGAAGCGCCTCTTCGCACCTTGGCGTCAGCTCCAGAATGCGGTTGTCGACAAAGAGGGCGACGCGGGGGAACTTGTTTTGGTCGGCAGAACTACAACGAAATGGGATTTTGGGTGCCATACATTGTAAGAGATTGTTGCCCTCTTGCTGTTGCGCGAAGTCATCGACGCCGCCGCCTGGGAGCTTGTCTCGGCAAAGCTCGAGGCAGAGCCCGAGAAGGCGCCGAAAGACGCGCTCCTACAATCAATGTATGCCTGCCATTAGCCTCGTGCTGGTCACGGCCGAATGCGGTCAAGCACGTACGCAGCAGCCGCGACGTACGTCTCTGAAAAGGACGACGTGGCCATCGAATCCTGCATCTCCATCGTGGTCTCGTATTTGAAGACTGTTGTTGATTTGCGTGGGCGAATGAACGCCACCGCCTTTTTGCAGGGCCAAGATGCGGTTCATCAACCTGTCAAGGGCTGCGATCGGGTCCAGAGCGATCCCAAGATTGACGGGCGCGCGCCTGCCTGGGCACGCTCCATGGCCACAACTTTGGTTTGCTTGCAGGGACTCGGTTGATGACAGCGTTTCTTGTCCTAGACAGACAGGCTCTGGGTGGCGAAGCTGTCTTGTCCGTAATAATTGGACGTCTCGCTGCTTATTTCGGAAGCAGTAGATCAGGCGGATCAAAAACCAGGGCGACTCCATAAATAGCGTAGCGCTCGGTCAGGGCGTTGGTGTCTGATCGCTTTCGCTGACATGTTTTCACGATTGCTTAGCCGGCTGGGGCGTTATGGTATCATCTTGCAGGCTGCGGTTGCTCGTAACGGCGCGAGGTGAGCAAGGATGCGATATCGCCGAGCCCGTGCTGTTTGGCGGCGACACAATACGGCGTCTCTTTGAGGTACAGGGCTGCCACTTCCTCTCATGAGTCCTGCTCCCGCCGTTGTTGATGCCGGCTTTGCCGAGATCAGGGACGGATGTTGGCGAAGGCTGCCCGGAGAGTCCCGAGATGATGCGGCTGTCAAGAGCCATGCAGGGGATGATGTGAACAAGAAGCAGCTTGTGTCGTCGCAGGCCAAGTCACGTATTGCTGCCACGTGATCGGTATCAGCATAAGGCCATCAAATACTTCCAATCGTTCCGGCAGGACGGCGTATCGGCTGCAGGATTGGCAAGTCTGATGACAGTCACGCAAGGGAAGGATGGGGGACTTGATCGAGTTCCGCGGCGGTAATGTGGTATATCTACACAAGGTACTTATGCATGTGCTTGTGGCTTATGATATTGGCTGGACGACAGATATCTCGAGGTACAGGGAAGAAACAGAGGAGGAGGAGCTTTAGAGAATACATGGATAGGGAGAAGCGGAAGAGGAAAGGTAAGAAGAGATTGAACGAACTTCGCTCTCGTACTTACTGCTCTACTAGAATTAGTCAATCGTGCACGTTTGCGCGCCTAGAACAGATTGCACTTCGGGAAGCCCGGATCAAGTGATAGTCTTACGGCCAGTCGGCCAGTCCTCTACGGGAGTCAGCATGGGCAGGCATATTTCTCGTTTCCGGGTGGTCCTACCCCCCTGATCCAAGAAACGCACGCATGAGCGCGATAGTCCTCTTCTTTTCTCTCTCTTCCTATCTATTCTTTTTGGAAAGAGCACTGCTAGTTCTTTATCCTTTGTTTTCAAATTACATAACACATGGAGTTACATGCAGCTGGTTTCTGTCAGAGCTGGATCGGCGCTAGCTTGTACGCATTTTGCAGAACACGTGGCAATTCTTGACCTCTTATTTTGTTTCATTGCGAATTCTACTCCTAATCTTCTGTCTCTCAAAGTAATACTTGCAGCTGCGCCAAATGACACCACGTCCACCGCCTTACATGACGCAATGCTTGCCGCACTGGCCCACATGTTCGGGATCGAACCATTTATACACGCAATCCTTGACGATTTGAATCCTCAGCGTCAAATCCGTCGTATTCGAATACTGCCCCTCGTCGCGCAGGCATTGCGGAACGGCGAGCTTGCAGTCGTCTTTGTCGGCTGAGCCCTGCTCTACCTTTCCAGGGAGATTCTTTGCGCAGGCGTTTTCGGCAGCGCTGCTAACGTCCTTGCTCTGCCCCTCGCGAATCTTTCTTTCTTCGTCCGACCGCACCAAAGGGTGTCGCACATAGGGGCTCGGTTCGCGGGCGTTGATGCAGGCTTGGAATGCGTCGTTGCCGTGTGTGTTGAACTCGCAGTAGTGCCATGTACCGGTGCAGGTTTCGTTAGTGGCTGCGCAGCCATCGTACCACCTCGAGGGTAGGTAAGGTAGCTTGGCTACTGTCGCGGCTTGGGGAAGGGCCCCAGCCAACGCTGCGAGGGACAGGATCGATACAGATTTCATGGTTTTAGGGGGGAAACTTTAACTTTAGGGGTAAGGTAGTTTGGCTGATTTAGTGTGACGAAAAGTGCTAATAGATGGACAGATAGATGGGTTTAAATAAGTGCATAACCGGCCTGGGAGCAGGACGCTTTCATGTGAGGATAGTGTATATACGAGGTTTAGAGCTGTTACTCAACACTTCATTATATAAACGCGTGATAAATCCCGCCCAGGTGGAGTGCATGGCGTGGTGATGCTCTAGGGGACAGGAACTATCTGTCTGGTGTGAGGCTCAGCTTACGAGCAAGTTGGCCCCAAATATTTTGGGACGACGTCTACGTAGCCTATCTAGCTGCATCCGCATCATGCGACAAACTTTTCGTATTTCGAGCAGTCCCACATGTTTTAATGTATATTACATAATTTCCAATGCTTCCTCCTCCTCTACCACGTAAGCAAGTGGATAGCATCCCCTGCGAACCTCGTGTCTTTAGTATAATCACGTAACTAATATATTTTCGAGACATACTAATCATAGGAAGCCTGAGTTTTGGTTTATAAATATAAGCTCAACTGCTGATCATAAGTCTAGAACGAAGAAAAACATACGAAGTAGGATTACGAATGCTATATTATTCTCGTCGCTTAGCTGGTTTTTTAGCAGCCACAGTTGATTAAAGTGGGGGCGTTAGCAATACGAAATTCTTGGAGCTTTTAACCCTAAACTTTAATGGAGTTTCAAGAAACCTTCAGCGCGCCTTTATATTGATTATTGTTTATTTAGTACTCTCTCTTTTTCCTTCATGTATTCCTAGCAGTCTTCATGTCTTCCATAACATGAAGAGCGTAGCCCTCGACGGCCGGTTTGCTATTCTGGTCTAGTCTCTCAAGTAAATGCCTCGAATTCTGGCGTTTTTTTTGCCACGTGATGAGTCCAGTTCTGCGATCCTAGGAGCAGGGACGGCATTGTCTTGAGAAACGTGGTCGGTCAAGATGTCGCCCAGAATCTTTGTGTACAAGGGCCTGAAGGTCGAGTTGAGCTCTCGTTTGAATTCAACCAGGTCGACCCGTCTGTTGAGACAATCGCTCGCATCGTAGTAAAAGCGTGTCGTCTTGCTCTCGGGGCACCATGTCCAGGTACCCATGCAGCTCTCAGGATTGGCCGGTGGTGGTGGCAGAAAAGGGGCCAACTCTCTGTCCTAGAAGCACAGGCACAGGCCGTTATTTTAGGCAGACGGCCTCGGTTCCGAGACAAAATTCGGTCCACTTGCTTCCAAGGTGACGCATCGGTCTGCGGGCTCGAGCCAGGGCAGCTTCTCCTCGGCATCCCGGCGGCGGGCTTGAACGCGCGCCTGCTCGCTCCCGTAGTGTCTGGTCATCCGCTCGCTGTCGCACCACTCTATCGTGCCGACGCAGGCTTCGCCCAACAAAGAGGCGTGCGCCTTGCACTTGTGCGACAGGACGTGCAAAAAGGGAGGCTTCTCGCGTGAACTCAAGCATTGCAGCGTCGCCTCGGCCTTGTTCGACAGACAAAAGTCTTCCGTGCCAGTGCATGCTTCTGATCTGTCTCCCGTGCATTATAAAAGATTGGCTCGTAGGAACGGAGGCTTGCCGGTCGTGTGGTTGCCCTGCTGTTGTCGAAAGCCCACGCAAGCCTCCTCGGAGCCGTATGCCTGTTTCCGCTTCCAAGCCGCGCAGAAGGCCTTTGTACCCAGGCAGCGCTCGTCGTCTAGCCAGCCGTCGACCAGACATCCCACTGAGTTTGGTGGCAGAAAGGGCGCTTTGGCGTGCGTCTCGAAGCACCGGGCCCTGGCGGCGGGAACCTGAATCTTGGCGAATTTCGCGTCGGTCCCTTTGCATTTTTCCAAATACTCCCAGCAGTCGGAACGCGGGTACTGCCACGCATTTCCGGCTGCCCTCGCCGCGAAGTAGTCTTCCTGGGAGATGTATTCCTGGGTCCTATATAGCTCAGCGTTGCTGCACCACAATTCGGTCCCCATGCACTTCTCCGTCAGGTCCAGGCACTTTTCGGCAGCTTACCACGTCTTGGCGGGATTGGCTTGTGCGACCTTCGCGAAATATGTCATTAGCCTTTGCTCTGCTTTGCTTCTTCATCCTAGTGGGCGACGTCGGAAAGGGCTTTGGGGCAGGCGGGATCAAAGCCTCACCTGAGGAGCCATGACCATCATAATTGTCATGGCCGAGAACGTCGGCCAACCCGACTGAGAATCGAGCAGCATGATGGATTGTTTTACAACTCGGGAGACCGAACTGCTTCGGAAAGGAGAATGCGGTAATGAGCAGTCAAGGGTCTTGGGAAGCACCAGACGAAACAATATTGACAATGCGAGTGAGTGTGCGCGTGCATGTATTTGAGCATCAAGTCATGACCAACCATAGATTTACCCGCGTAGATGCATCTAAGGTGGCCAAGGATAGATACGCATGTATGTCCCATGTACTTTTGCAGACGAAGAGCAGCATCTCCACGATCCCCTGCTAGCCACACCAAGCCTTGGCAGAACGCCGCGCCTGCGCGTAGTCAAACGCGCGAGACATTTTCCTATTTTTTCGGAACTCTGAACCGGCCAATATTCGGAGGGGATCGCGGGAGAAGTAGATAAAGTCATGCATGTCGCATTCATTCCCCATAAGCACGTGGTATCTGATCTTGGCATGGGGCCTTGCGGCGGGAGCGCAACCAATATCGTGGCTGCCCGTCGTCCCCTGGACGGCGCTTGTGATTCTGACTGGCATCGTGCAAAGTCCCCCTAGCGCGTCAGACGTCTCTTCCCTTTCTGCTCATTTGCAGGATTCGCCATAGCACAAGGTGGAAATAGCCTCCTCATTAGACAAGAGGGGGTTGGAGGACATGTCCAAGTCTCGGGTGCCGCCCACTCTTTGGCGGGGAGAGATTATACGAAAGCCGAAGCACATCAAAAGAGACGGGGGCATCTTCTCTCGAGGTAGTCGAAGTCCTCTTAGAGGCGAAATCCTCTTGCCGTCACAAGTGGAGCAGGGAAGCAGCATCTTTTGGCACCAGACCGGCCTCACGAAGGATTTTACGAGATATGTCTCAACGTCGACAAACCCCATGGAGGCGTGGGAATTTTCCAGAATGTTCTTCGAGAATGAAATTCCTATATATACACAAAGGAATGTTATTTAAGGGTTATAACCTTATAGATAGGGCATGCTTATATGAACCAGCCCCCTATTTTCCAACCAAAATTTGCGTCCGAACAAAAGCTTACATACATAAGCGCTTAAAAAAGATTGAGTTTCCCCTTGGGAAAGGAACGAGCGACGCAAGAACAAAATAAGACTACCACTATAAAGAGAATATCCCAAAAGCTAGGAAGCTCCAGGTTCCGCGAGTTCTGAACTACGCGTGAAGAAGAACCTCACTTCTTATCGCTAGTTACGGCTGCACATCCACCGAGGCAGGCGGAGTAGGTGAGGTACTCGCTGCGAAGCGCCTTGCAGGCGTCAGCGCATTGGGACGATTCTTTTTCGAAAGCAATGGTTCCATCAGGCAAGAAACGGGGGCTGATATTGGACTCGTCGCCCTCCACGCCCAAGGCAGCACAACCTGCCAAACAGGCCGCAAGCGCAATTGGATTTATGGCTAGAGGACCACATGCGGCTGCGCACAAAGGCTGTCTTGTTGATTAGCAGAGAAGCAGATTTTCGTGGGTAGCCATCGCAAAATTTACGAAAAGAACAGTCTTCTCTTATATTAGTTATAGTTTCTAATAATAAATAAGGTAGATAGTGGCAATTTTTTGCATCACTTACAGAAGCATATACGCGGGAAACGCTAGTAGCTAAAATATAGATAGTTGAGTACTTCATTATGGTCGCGTGCGTTACTTAGAGATATGTTAAATTTGAGATAAACTATTGGTGTATTGAAGGAAGTTAGAGAGGCAGTAAGTTGCTGCTTAGGATAGAGTAGAGTCGTGCAAGAGTGATTAAGATGTAGTATTTATAGCAGCTAGAGCTAGATAATTTTTACCCTTAATACAAGGAGTAAATTCTATTATAAATTAATCTTCACGACAAGCGACCTTTAGGTTTTTGACATTCCACACAAGAAAGCCTCTTTCAGCTGAGATACGCCAAATATTGTCACAGCATACCAACGTCTGATCTGGCTGGTTCGGGTCCGTCCGGGTCTGCGCCAATCGCGAAAGCCTCCTAGCTGAACTACTGCTGGCCTAAATAAGGTGATAAGGTAGAGATAACAAGTTTACGCCCACGTTAAAGTGACTGCTATAGCGTATCTGGTGATTGGCTGCTATGTTAGTTGCTACGGAATAACAAAGACAATTTGTCATTAAATATTAACCTCTTCAAGAAGCAATAGACAGCCACTGTTACGCCATTACTATTACGGTCGGACCTAACACAGTTAGTCTAGCAGGTCATAGGATAGATTTAACAAATATAAGAGCAAAAACACCTTACTAGATAGTAGAGAATAATAA
>JARJRV010000658.1:0-10287 GCA_030783925.1 Aschersonia sp. MBC 735 | reverse complement strand
GGCTTCGACTGCTCCGGGCCATGTCTGCATTGATTCATCGACGCTGCCGCCAGCCTTTCCCAAGTACGTCTGCTATTATATTAAAGCAGTGGTGCCCGCTTACGCACTCTCGTCAACCTAGTTCGTCATCTTTCGCTTTTCCTCCGCACCACACGCTTGCCGCAACTTGATTCCCTCACGTCTCGATCATTGAACGGTGCTTTTTTCACCGGCAACAGTGTTTCTAGTAACGCAACTGCCTCCACATTCATTGAAAAGTCCGGAGTGCCAGCGCGCCACCGCACAGTTTGCGCCGATTCAGTCCCCTACGTCTCAAGCCGCACGCACCGTCACGCGATTAATCAGCCAGGAGGACAATTTCACGACTTCTCGGATACACGACCCCGAAAAGCTACACGAAGAATTGCAGTGTGATTATCATCATGCCTTCCAAGAAGATTCGATGTGGTGCCAAGGAGTGTCGAGAAGCCGCTCAACGGATTGTTGGGGACTGCGGCTTCTGCCAAGGTCATTTCTGCGGCAAGCATCGTTTGTTAGAAGATCACAAGTGCAGCGGGCTTGAAGATGTCAGTGCTTTCCAGGCGGGATTTGCGTCATCTCTCCTTTCGAATTGGTCCTCACTCATTCGGCTGACACGGAAGCAGTGCAAGAAGCAGTCACACGAGCGCAACGCTGCACAACTAGAAGCGGAGCGAACGCAGGTGATCCGTGGCGTTTAAATGGGGTGACAGCGACAGCGAAACCGCATTCTGACTTGCTGCCGAGTCCGGCTGGTCGTGAGAGCATCACGGTGCATCGCTGCAGATGCTCGCACGCAGGCGTCCGAATATTTGTCATAATAGCGACACGACGCCTAATTTCCTCATTTTTCCTTTTGTCAATTTTACACTGTTGCACAGCGAATGTTGAGCGTACGGCGTGGTTGTCTTTTACTACACAGGTGGGGGCATTCGCCCGCCATTGCGTTGTATGATGCTCTCGAGTGGCATAAGGGTGTGATCAGTCATAAGGCGGCGTACTGGATATCATCGTCTGCTCGCATATATCGAGCCTGATAGGTAGTCATCTACGTGTCTTCGTGACACACCTCGAAACGATATAAATCTCCCACATTGTACGAAGCGTGCCACTTGTGCAGGTCCGACGATCATCTTACAAGACCAGCCCCCAGATGAATCAGCAGTCCCGGACGGACAGTTTTCGACAACGCGAACTCCTCCCCAATAGCCGAACTTATTTTCGGGTATCAATAGGATGGTGCTGTTGTATGCTACTGCATTCGTATACCTTGGATGGTCTTGGGCAGCCTGCAATCCCCATAGGGCAATCTCGCATTGCCGCCTTTTCCTCTTTGTTATCCCCGTTCTCCTCTGCAGGTTGCAGTCTGCGGTCTGCGATATGCGGGTCACCGGAGCAGCCACACGAATGCGAGAGCACACTGGGGTGCATGTTCACGGGTCAGATGACGCGGACTGAACAACGGCACATGAATCCGCATGCGCCCTTCACTCCGTTCCATGCACCGATCAAATACCTATCTGATAACATCGAACAGCCCAGACTTCCTGACCCCTCATGGTCTGCTGAAACTCCGCCGGACCCCGTGCATCAAGTCTGCTCGTTGACCACCTCTTCTTTGATAGCAAGCTGTTCGACCACTTCCTCCTTCACGCGCACCTCGTCATCGTGCTTGAAGACGGTCTGCTCCCTGATTTTCCTGCCCTCAATGACTTTTTTGCGCTCGGCAGACTTGCACATGCCAAGGAGGCCGAGGTCGCACTCTCCGCACCGTCTGCCCACCGGCAGGCAGACCGTCTGGCCGAATCCCACAAGCAGCCAGTTAATTTCGCGCCACTTGTCTCGCGGCAGCCATGACTGTAGGGCGAGGCGCGTTTCCTCGGGGTTTTTGGTCTTGTGCCAGCCCCAGAGGTTGGTGATGCGGTGGACGTGCACGTCTACGCCGATGCCTTCTGTGCGGTTCCACGCGGCTGATAAGCAGAGGTAGGCCATTTTGGGCCCGACCCCAGGCAAAGATGTGAGACCGTCGATGGTGTCGGGGATGTCGCCTTGCCATTGGTCTCGAAGGATGACGGCTGCTTGCTTGATGAATCTGCGTGGTGAAAGCTCAGGTCAGCTTTCCTGCACACGACTTGTTGGCCTGTTGCGCTGTGGTCTTGCGCATGCCGGTGATGTTTTGCGAAACACACAAAGACAACTCACTTCGTTTTGTTATTGTGGAATCCTACCGCGCGGATTAATTCGTTGAGTACATGAGCTTCCACGGCCAGCACGTTGTCCAGATTCAAGCCGGGCGGCGCACCGGGCTTGTGGGCCGGTAGCTGCGTCTTGAGGCGGTGCATGGCCACAGCGTTGACCGTGTCTTTTGTTTGGCTCGAGAGCATCAAGGATATGAGGGTGTGGAAGCGCTGGTCTTTTGCCGAGGCTTTGGTGTCGGCAAGCCGCTCGCAGCCCATGCTATCGACTGCGGCGTTGTGAGCGGCGCCGCCTGCGGAGCGCATCTTCTTGACGCTCGTGTACGTGTTTTCCCAATTGGATGGAGGAACCGTGACGGTCTCGCCGGTGAGAGTGTCTGTCTTGATGCGCGCGGGTGTGCGTCGTGGTGAGGCGCTCGTGAGGCGGCGCTTCTTGGCCGGCGGGCTGAGCACATCTTCCACGTCCGTGATGGATATTGTAGTGGCGATGGTGGTGGTTGTAGGGGAGGCATGGGAGAACCGGGAAAGGGAGCGGGTTGTGCGTCGAGTTATTGGTGCTGTGTCGGGTGCTTGCTGCTGGAAGAGCTTGGCTGTGTCTTTGGAGATTCTTGACGAGCGCATCGTTCGATGATGGCCTCTTTCTTTGGTGGCGCTTGGGAAAATTCAACATTGGCCCATGGAGAGAGAGCTCGCCACAGCTCGGTCATTCACATTGGATACCCGGATCAATTGATTGGACAGGTGGAGGCAACCAGTCCGCTAAAAGTCGGTAAGAGACCCCACTCATCATTGCAGACCACCAACTTGCGCTCGTGTGATGATTGCTATTGCGCACGCGCAGCTTTGAAACGCCAATAACCGCACTAGACGAACGTCCATGCCCTCAATCAGGTGCTCCAAACAATAGGTATGAGCGCCTCTTGGGTGACCTACCGCAAGACAGTCCAATGAAAATGTGCGGCGTAGTTCAAACAAGAACATTCCGTAGCTCTCTGTTCGTCGTCTTATCGATGGCGGTACTTCAGCTGACCAAACAAACATGGGTCTGATTAGTTTGCTCGCACTCAGACTCAGGTGATTCGGCAATCAAACGACTTCGTTGCGCATAGTGGGCTCGAAAGACTGCTCAGGCGACGAACTTTTGCGGCGAAATTGCCTATTGGCGTTGTCGTGTCTCAGCGGTCTCATCCAGTTGAGACAATCATGTGCGGAGAATTATTTGTGAGCTCAAAAGTCCGTTTCGCAGTGAGATATCTCGTCGGGCATTGAATTTCGTCCTTTGACAGTGTCCTGCCGCTGTTGAGCCGTAGCATGACATGAATTGATCGGTCCGTGAGGCGGCCATTGAGAGTTTGTCTGCATGACGAGGATCTCAGCAGATCTGCGGCTACTTCATGCAATAGCTTGTTGTGACGCACGAGTATTTGTGTGGTGTTGATCGCGAACACAGTCCCTGTGCAGGGTAAGTGAGAGCCATCGCCGAGCTAGGGGGTCGCTCGTCGTCTATAGCCGACGATTCTCTGGCCTTGCTGCTGTAATCTCAATTTGCCCTGTCACAACGATCACATTAAGCCGAGGGCCTCCCCACGGCTTGCTTTTCCATAGTGTGGCTGATTTTATTTTTCGCTCTCCCGCCTGGACGAGTAGTTACGTGGAGCCGGCCGAACGACGTGTGATCTATGCTGTATGCTGGACCATCAAGGTTCGACTGGCTATCAGCCCCCATATATGTATCACCATACCGCCACCTTTCTGCAGACAACCGCCAGAAAACACCAACCCCACGCAGTGACTGTGACAACTATATGAACCCGCCTCGCAGATGCTCGTCCGACACATCCATGCTAGAAGCTACGATATCGTCAAATCATTCTACAATTTTCTCATGTCAACGACGGCACGAATGCAGTCCCCGCTCTTCATGGAGTCAAAGGCTGAGTTCATCTCGCCCAAGGTCTTGCGATGAGTGATGAACTCATCAACCTTGAGGGCCCCCTTCAAATAATCATCGACAAGACCAGGAAGCTGTGAACGACCTTTGATCCCACCGAAAGCACAGCCTTTCCAAACGCGGCCTGTGACAAGCTGAAATGCTATGTGGTGCGTCAGTCAAATGACAATGTCTTCCCACACGACTTGGTACGCAGAATCGATGCTTACGTCTGGTGGATATTTCTTGGCCTGCAGCAGCAACGCCTATGATGATGCTCTGACCCCATCCTTTGTGAGAAGCTTCGAGAGCCGCTCTCATGACACTGACATTGCCTGTGCAGTCAAAGGTGTAGTCGCAACCGCCGTCCGTCATCTCGATCAGCTTCTCCACGATGGTCTGATTTTTCAACTCGCTCGGGTTGACAAAGTCAGTCGCACCGAATTTCTTAGACCAATCCTCTTTGGAAGGATTGACGTCAACGACTATGATTTTGCCAGCTTTATTGACGACAGCCCCTTGTACGACTGAAAGACCGACACAACCAGCCCCGAAAATGGCAACATTGGAGCCCTCTTCGACATTGGCCGTCACTCGGGCGGCGCCATAACCAGTCGTGATCCCACATCCCAGGAGACAAGTGCGGTCCATGGGTGCTTCGGGTTGGACGGCGACGACCGAGATATCAGCCACGACCGTGTACTGAGAAAATGTCGAGGTTCCCATAAAGTGAAGGAGATCCTTGCCTTTGCACTTGAATCGAGACGTGCCATCCGGCATGACTCCCTTGCCCTGGGTGGCTCGGATTTTGCCGCAAAGATTGGTCTTTCCGGACTTGCAAAATTTGCATTCCTTGCACTCGGGGGTGCTGCGTTGCATTGTCAGTTTGAAAGGAATTTGTTCGAGCCAGTCGGCCACCAGGCCTCGTGGAGATCGTCACATACTAAAGAGCAACAACATGGTCGCCGGGTTTCACGTTTGTGACGCCCTCACCCACTGACTCGACGAGTCCAGCGCCCTCATGGCCCAACACAATGGGAAAAGCTCCTTCAGGGTCTTTGCCGGAGAGTGTATACGCATCTGAACACCTGTCAGCTTGGATGGCTCCTACGTGATGAAGCACCATGTTCCAACCTGTGTGGCAGACGCCTGTGTAGTAAATTTGAATCCGGACCTCGTGGGCTTTTGGAGGAGCAACTTCGACATCCTCGATGGTCAACTCCTTGCCCGCCTCCCAGGCAACAGCAGCTTTACAGGTGATGGTCTGGGTCACTCCATAGTCAGTATGTCGTGCTTCAGCCTGTGGTGTTGATGACAGTGATGTGGGGCATGCAGAGGGCGTCATTGTGATGGCATCGTCGTCATGGATGCGCGCTGCGCTGGCTGACCTTTCCCGCGCTCTCAGACATCGTCAAAGGCGGCCCTGGCGAAACAGTAGTTGCTTTCGAAATGTAGTTGGGCAATTGTAGAAACAGAAAATAAGCGCTCGAGAAAGAATCTACGAAGTTTTGCTGCGCTGCGACATCGGGAATAATGTTGGTGCAAGTGTCAGTTTTTTATCAACGCGAGCGCGGCAGAAATGCCGACATGCCGAGGAACGCCGTTTGCGCTACCCCGCGCAGCCGTGGGGTCCCCCTGTGCAGGACCACTTGTGTGAAGACGTGATATGCACAGATTCCCCTTTCATCTCCCTTTACGGAAGTGCTTACCTCCGTAGTCTCTAGTTTGATCTGTACCATTCGACGACATATAGCTTGATAACAGGGATGCAGCGCGAGGGCGTTTGACCGAATCCCGGCGAATCGAGCAGTCCCCGATACCGGACGAGTATTGGGGACTTTCAGTACGGCTATACCCTCACAGCCGGTGGGAACTTTCGAATTCTTTAAGTTCCTCTAGAATCAGAATGTATCATTGACCTCAGCAATGGCTTTGATGGCGCACGTCGTCACGAAAAGTCCATGTTTGGATGCTCGATAGAGCAATGCGCCATGTTGAATTTGACTCCTCTTGGCAGTGGAGTGACGCCTGAGGCAGCCTTTGCGCCCACAGTATGCAAATGGCTTGGGCTACTTCGGCTGAAGTACGGCCCGCGCTGCGCTAGCCCGTTGGCCCGGGAAGCTTCCAACAAAGCTACACACCACCTTACCTTGCAAAACATCCAGACGCGTTTCGGCAAGTTCAGCAGCGTGCCTGCCATAACGACATTCAGTCTCGTATCAACGTCCTGCTAGGCCCATGTTCTCACGATCTTCTTGGGCGATTCTGTATTCAACCTGATTATGAGACCGAAATATTCTTGCATGGGGCAGCCAACATCACAGCCGCATGTGCGCTGAAATCGAACACGCTGTCAAGATCACATACGAATGACACCGTCGCGGCTTCCGTATTACAATGGCTCACCGATTCGTAGTCCCTGATTCAAGTCCTGCGCCGTTTACGCCGGGCAAGAAGTCCGAAGCGGCTTCGAATTTCTCCTTTCTCGGGGATAATCCTTCGACTACTCCCGCGGGGCCTCCCCCCTCCTCACAAGCATCATTTACTCCCGCTGGCGCGCCGTCTGAACAGTATCTTGGCAGCTCGCTCATGCAAGGAATGAGGACGAGCAGCAAACCATTCAGTCTAGGTGTGGGACAGCCGCAAAGACCGTCGAATCGAACTCTTTTCGGTAGACACGAGACTACAAGCGCTCCCCTTGGCCAGTCCATCAAAGGACGAGGACGGCAGCCTTCGGGCCTCAGCCAACAATATAGCATCAGCGATGAGGACGCAGCAGGAGCTGAAGATGCCGAAAGAGAAGAAGAGGCGGCAGAGGCAATGCCACCGCACAGCCTGTTCTTACCGTCTGGTGCCTTCACGCGTCAATCAGGAAACGAGGAAGATGCGGAAGGCGAAGATATGCAAGCTGAAATCGTTCGGTATATCACCGAGGAAATAGAGGCTGATGAAGATGCCGAGTTTGAAGAGCAAGAAGAGGACGAGTCAGAGGCAGGCGAGTCTTCTGAAGGCTCGGAGGCCGGGGATATGTTCCTCAACATGCGACACGATGACAGACCCTACGGACGGCCCGTCATTGGAGAAGGCGATGACGACCTGATTATGCTCAATACACCAGCGGCCACCAAACGGGTTCGCAGCGAAGCCGAAAGCATTTTCCGACGGTCATCTGCGAGACTTGGCGGCTCTACGCTTAAGGATGGTTATCAGTTTGCCATCGTCGCGCGAGATATTTCAAGTCGTCATGACGCTGCGAGAATTACTGAAAGTGCCGATCTGATTCTGAAGACAGAAGACTTGATCTGCCAGCTTTACGAGGAAGGAGTTGGAGCGGTAGAAGATGCAGAAAAGATGGACGATTCTCTGGCCAACGTCACGTTTCGATTGCACAAACTGTGGAACGACTATGTGGACGGCCTGCCTCAGCCCGAGGGGGAGGACTTCGCGTCTATCGGCCCTGGGAACGCCGCGGACTCTTTTGAGAAGGCGGCATATGTCGCCAATCTGATATTACGGATTCACCATGCCCGATTTGATAGCGACGCGCAAATCGAGAAGACGCCACCATTGCCAGAGGTTCTTTTTGAATGGCAACAAGAAAGTCATAATCTTTACCCTGCTCAGATTCGCGAAATTAGTCGAGTCAAACCAAGCCCTGCCTGTCACGAATTGTACTGGCAAACCCTTCGCAATGCGCTGCTTCGGGGTGACGTCTCAGGCGCCTCTCAGCTGCTACGAAATGCTGGTTGGGAGGACGTCCAAAAAGGTCCACGCGGAGACAAACTCTACACCGGTAAGGCCCTCGAAAATGTGAGACGGGCCGCAGAAGCCACTTGCGAAATGTTGGACAAATGCCCGGCCTTGAAGGGAGATTGGGACGTTTGGAACAGCAGCTGGACTTTGTTTCGCGTCCAGGCTCGAGGATCGCTGGACAAGCTCACGCTCTTTGCAGAGGGTCGAGAAACGCAGAGCTCAGATTATTCTACACAACCACAATCCATGTCTTCCATGGCTAGAAAAGCATCTAGTAAAATACCCTGGGATGTGTACGAAAATCTGCAGATCGTTTACGGCATAGTGCTCGGCACCCAGGAAGCCATCTTGGAAACGGCGCAAGATTGGTGCGAAGCCACGGTTGGGTTGTTAGGCTGGTGGGACGATGGGAGTCTACAGCAGAAAAGCCTTGGGACATCTTATTCGCGAGCTTTCCGCACCTCCGGGACGCACATTGGAGGATCTTACGATTTCATAGATCGGCTGGGTTCTGCATTCCGCCTGGTTCATCAGTCGAATCTAAGTCCCAACCCCGTGAATCCAGTCGAGGTTGCCATAGCATCTTGCTTTGAGGGCAACGTGAACGGCGTCATCGGTCTGTTGAGAATGTGGTCTCTTACAGTCGCCTGTTCGGTAGCAGAGATCGCTTCCTTGGGGCAGTGGCTTCCGCCAGTCGACGATGCTAAGCGGCTACCGACTGACACCTTAGATATGGATGACCTTGCACTACTGGGCGTGATGCCACCGACAACGGACGAAATGGAGGGAATCAAGGACACAACCCTTGTTCTCTATGCCAGAGAGCTGGCCGGAATCGAGCACTTGTCTTCCCAAAAGAACGGTTGGGAAATGGCTATTCAAATACTCGGTAGGATGGACGAGCCGCGGAAGTCAGAAGAGACCGTCGGCGAGCTATTGCGGGATTTGTTGGCTACATTAGATGAGAGCTCACGCACGACTGTGGATCGCATGTGGGGGATATTGAATGATCTCGGCATGATCACATTTGCTGAAGAGACTGCAGAGGTACGCTACTGACTGGTCATTTGCCTTGCATACCCCAAATCCTGACACGTGGTGCCTTTGAGGTGTCAACGTACGATTGACTGTACCAAAGCTGACTGATTCCTTCCCGCAGACTTTTGCCGATATCCTCTCGAGAGAGTCACACAGATATGGCGAGGCGCTGTGGTACTACGCCCTGTCGCACCGTCCTGGCAGGGTGCGAGAGGTGCTGAACCTTCTCATGTCATATTCGTTGATGCAGAGTACAGCGTTCCCGCCCGACCAGGACCTTGATGAAGACTTCAAAAGATTATTACGTGAGAGGACGGAGACTCTAGAAGCTCATGCGAAGCAAGACTTAGAAGCAGCTCAACTTTTGGGCCGAATGCTCAGCGGATACGCTACGCTGCGAAAGTTCTACGAGATTCGCGATGGGCAAGATTCGGAAACTATATCAACAAGTAGGGTCAAGGATCTTCGAAAGCAAGCTGTCGCTGCCTTGGTGGCCGTCATCTCCAGCTCGGACGACAACATCCGTGGAGGGTTGTATGATGAGACTCGTGACGCTGTCGTGAGCGAAGATTTTCTCTTGGCTCTCTTGGGCGAAGTGACCATTTTTGTCAACACAGTGCCCAACGTTATTTCTCTCGATCAGATCGATATCTTATTGAAGGCAATCGAGGACCTACAAACAGTCGGCTCTCGTGTATATGAGTCTTGCGAGGGCTTTCTCGAGACAGTTTTGGCGTCTGGACGAGGACTTAAAGGGTCAACGCCGGCGGACCTGATGAAGAGATCGACAGCCTCTCTGAGCGGAAGCAGTTATGTCATGAGTGGAAGCTCAATGCTTGCTAGCCATATGCACAAATCAACGTTTGGCAGCAGCAAAGTATCACGAGGTTGGGACTGGAGGAATAATTGGAAAGCGTCATCGAAGGGCGCAGATGTCCTTCGCAAGCTTAGATTGGGACTCGGTCAAGACCTGGCAAGGCTATGGCTGGAGGATGCTGATGGTTCTACTTTGCAGTGATGCTGGAGAAGACTCAACTTTGTATATTATGCATCTACGTAGGTAGAATACATGCCCATCTGGCTTGTTGTTAGTTGCTTTTGGCTGGGGTTGGTCCGGATGTAATAGATGCAGCGTTCACCGGCGTGCGCCAGCAGTTCGGCAAGGCATCTTTATGAGTAAGAACCACTTTACACACTGCGTCGACGCTGGCTCGCATTGCTGTGGCGTGCTCTGATATTATTCAGGATGATGCATGCGCGACGGATCTATCGACTAATATTAAGCTGTAGCCCGCTCAATGTGTCAACCTGTTGCAGCTTCGGAGCCGGACCGGCATTTGCATGGCCCCCCCC
>JARJRV010000654.1:0-20539 GCA_030783925.1 Aschersonia sp. MBC 735 | reverse complement strand
GCCCCCCCCCCTCTCCCTTGCACTCCCTCATCAAAACCACGCCATCCTCCTTCTCAGCGCTTTACACCTTCAACATCTCCCTCCCGACCTTCAAGCATGGACACAAGTCAGCCCACTTTCCCGCCTCTCGAGGACCGCCCACTCAAAGACACCATCTGTCTCTTTGATGTGGACGGCACGCTCTCCCCCGCCCGTCTAGTAAGCTCCCCCCCCCCCTTCCCTTGACCTTCCCCTCGCACCCATTCTGACCCCCGATTCAGGGCGCATCACCCACAATGCTCGCCGCCCTCGCCGCCCTCCGCAAAAAATGCACAATCGGCTTCGTCGGCGGCTCCAACCTCGCCAAGCAGCAAGAACAACTCGGCGACCCGGCCCACGTGCCCGTCACGACCCTCTTCGACTACTGCTTCTCAGAGAACGGCCTCACGGCCTACAAACTCGGGCAGGAGCTGCCGTCCAATAGTTTCATTCGCTGGATCGGCGAGGACAAGTACAAAGACCTGGTGCGCTTCATACTGCACTACGTGGCGGATTTGGATATCCCCATCAAGAGGGGCACGTTTATTGAGTTCCGCAACGGCATGATTAACGTGTCGCCGGTGGGGAGGAATGCGTCCACGCAGGAGAGGCTTGACTTTGAGAAGTTTGATAAAGGGGCGAGGGTGCGCGAGACGTTTGTGAAGGCTTTGAAGAAGGAGTTTGCCCACATCGACCTTACGTATGTTTGTGTTGTACCATCTTCTCAATTCATGCGGGGAGCTGACAGGTGACGGACAGATACTCTATCGGCGGACAGATTTCTTTCGACGTCTTCCCCAATGGTTGGGACAAGACCTACTGTCTCAAGCACCTCGAGAACGAGGCCAACAAGGAAGGCGGCATCAGCTACAAAAACATCCATTTCTTTGGCGACAAGGCTTTTGAGGGCGGCAATGACTGGGAGATTTACAGCGATCCGCGTACTATTGGCCATGCTGTCGAGTCACCCGAGCATACCCTGCGCCTCCTCAAGGATTTGTTTGATGTTTGAGGCCTTACTTGATGGGAAGGAACGGGAGACAGCCGTCCATTTTGGAGGCAAGGTAAAAAGGGGCTTCAAACCTCCCAAGACGCCACACATTCAGGACAAAAAGACGCCTTGATCCGGGCAATAGCGGCCCAAGAAAATTGTACACTTGTCCGATCCGCGCCTCCAGAGCTCGACCCTGCAGGCTTCACAGGACGTTCAGACCTGGCTCTTGTGCGTCTTGCTCAGATGTTGCGCCCAGGTTCGCACATATATGACTAGGCGCAAAAGCAGCCACAAAAGTTGATTGGGAAAGGGTCAATGGGAATCTTTGTCATCATGGCCATATTAGCGCGTGACTCCAAAAAACATATCCACAGACAATAAAAAGAAGCGGCGCTTATCATGCCGCCATTCATGACGAGGTTCATATACACCCTCCGTTCGAGGTATAATCAGCTCCCATACTCTAGATGAGGAATGATGACTGGTCCATATTTGGTAGTCGCAGTGTATGCGCCGTCTCCCTGCACGACAAAGTCCACCGCCAGACTCAATTTAGACAATCCATTTTGACTGCCGCTACTGACGCTCGGGTTGGGACTGAAAGGCACCTGGCTTGCCGCCTCCTGGTCAAAGGCAACAAAGGCGACGTAGTTCCGGCGGCCCATCAATTTCTTGAGCTCCCGCGTAGCGCCGCTGGCGTCAGTGTGAAAAATTTCCATCATGTCTTCCTTGGTGTCCGATGCCTCATGGGTCGACCTTTGCCCGTTTTTGGGCACGTATAGCGTCTTGTGATTGTGCAGCATTTTCAAGATGTAGCCCCCTTGAGGTGCGCTGACAATGGGCGAAGAAATGATTTGGTACATTGTCTTGTGGTCGTTGGGACGACTCGGGTCATGAACAAGACCAGCGCCTGAAGCTGCCACATCTGGTACAATCAGTCAGCAAACACGGCCAACGTGAGGGCCGAATGCCCGGACCGGCCGGTTTCGTTAACTGCCACTCACCGCCAGATAGGAAGGTCATTCTTATGCCTTTTTGCTTCGCGATGCCCTGGAGTGTGCGAATCAGGTAGGTCCTCTCCAAGTCCTTCGTGTCATGCGTCCACATGTCCTTCAATATCTCCTGAATGTCTAGTTCGCCGAATTGGTTCAGCACATTGCCCATCAGACCGCCCTTACCGACGGCCTTCTTGACCTGGGAGAATCCCATGGCAACAGCCTCTTTGCCGCCCATGACACCTGCCACCGAGCTCGTGACCTTACCCAGGATATTGTACGTTGTGTTCACAGCCTTTTTACCAGCGGCGACAGTGTTGGCCAGAGACTCTACCGCGTCTAGTCTTGGATACAGGACAGGCACGGATATCATCCACACGACGTGTTGTACACTTGGAGGCAGCATGGCGACTTTAGGAAAGATGCCCTGATACGTCGGACCGGCCATGACGCGCGCCTGCGTCCGCTCAGATCGACAATCTGCCCCTACCACAACAACTGCCGGTCCCAGATACTTCACAAAATGCCAGCCAGTGCCGGTTATAGTGAAGATGTCGTGATCTGTGCGAACGCTGCGCATGATTTCCGCCGTCGTGTGATGCTGAAACAAGAGATACATTTCGGTTGCAACCCGACCAATGTTTTTGAATATGGCTGAAGATTGCATGTACGCCGGGTAAGAGCCATACCCATCAAAGCTAGGAGCACAAGACGTTAGATCTGTGATTAATTGATATCTGCGAATAAAAACCTGGTTTCGAGGTTTTACAACTCACATGTCATGGTCATTCATTTGCAGCACATGTGGAATCTGGGCAAATGCCTCTCTCATAAAAGGCTGGTCAAAATGACCGGTATAGAAGTGGAAATAGGCGTGTGCGACATCCTCTTCGTGTCGGGCGGTCCACTGTGCATTCTTCTTGTTGTCTCTCCCGCTTGTGGCCAACCACTGCTTCAGCAATGGCACCTCCTTCCACAGCCTGTCTCCGTATATCTGATCGCCAAGTCCCAGCTGCACGTGAAAGCCGCCGCAATCCACGTTCTTTTGCAACACGTCTTTCCACATGAAGCCGACACCACCTAGGCGGGCTCTCTCATTTTGAGACGTACTGGCGGCAAAATCGTTTCCGGAGTGCGCAATGAAGCGCCAGCCTGTTTCATGGCGACCGGCAACGACAAACTCGTACCGTGTGCAGCCCATATGCGATGTCACTGCGTACGTCCACCGCTCCGTGCCACAGTCGCTCATGGGCAAATCGATGGCGTATTTGTAGAAAGCCCATCGCTGATGAGTATAAATGGAGCGCGCTTCCAATTGTCTGGGGCTGGGTGAGAGGTCGGCGCTGAGATGTATGTGGACAGTGGGAGGCTGAGGAGCATCCGTAACGATCAGCACGCTGCCGAGCCAGACACCCTTTTCAAGATCCACGTTGACAAATCGTAAATATGGACCGAAATAGACGCCATTGGTGGGCTGGATGGTGTACATTTCGACTCCTGAGCTTGGAGGGGGCCCTGAAAAGCCAACGGCTGTGGGCGTCTGCGAGGCAACACTCATGATGCTCTCGGCATATCCTGGTGTGTTCGGGGCAAACATGGGCGACGCCATCGACTGCTTTCCAAAGAGAGGCGAAGTCAATGGATTGCCGTAGGTAGAAGTTGTTGGGGAGAGCGGCGTTTGTTCACGCTGGATTGGGTTTGGTCCCTTTGGAAATTCCCACTGCGTTGCTTGTGTTGCGAGGTGAATATAATAGTACTGACCCGAATTCTGATCCAGATGAGCAATCCAACCTTCCGGCAACGGGGGAGGGGATGTCGGTATTTGCGTCTGGAGTGACATGCTTGGAGGACCCATCGATAGAGAAGACTGTTCGTCCTGCTGTGGTCGGGGGTCATTGGCGAATGCAGGATGTCCTGGATGCTGAAGCGCGGGCGATACAAGACCGGCTGGAGGGGTGTCCGCTACCTGTGATGGTTTGGCCGGTAGTGATGCTGGGGGAGTCGACGTCGCAGAGTGCCCGAATCCTGGCGGCGGAGCTGTCTGAGGCCGTGCCGATGCTGCTGCTCCATTCGTGAATGCTGGATCCTCTATAGCTTGTTGTGGTCTTTGTTTGTCTCTTGGGTAGGCGCCGCCGCCGTTCGAGTTGACACTCGAATAGGCTGGAGGGGGGGTCTTGGTGCCCAGACGCTGGAAATCTTGCTCCAGAACAGTGGACTGCACTTGTTCGTCCGGAACTCGAGCTTGAGGGAGACACTGGCCGGGGAGTTGAGAAGACTGAGGGGGTGCTGAGACGGCTCCCGGCCTCGTCATGGGACTGGGCATCTCGTTTCCGCCTTGATACACAGCAGGCGGTCCCGAAGGGGCCTGATCTGGGGCTTCTGTTGGTGTCCAAGGCCTAGGAGCTGGAGGCTGTGCACCGTACTGGGCAAGCCTCTGGGCTGCAGCAGCGCTCTGTGCTTGGTGAGCCTGCAGACTGGTGAGAGTGGCCTGGCCTGGAAGACCAGAGGCAGCATATCGAGCCTCAACATTTCCACCAGGTCGATAATTTGGCTCGACAATGGGCGTCTCTGGGGGGGGAGGCGAGCCACGGCTGGCCCGCGTGGTCGAGTTAGAAGCAGTAGAAGCGAAACGGTTGACGCCTTGATCGCCTGTCAGGGACGGATCGTTGTCGAGGGGTTGTGAGGATGCAAATGCCATGCTCGAGGATGGATCAACCGGCGCCAGACCAGGAGGCGGATAGTATTTTCTCTGGTGATGGAGATGACTGGGTGCTTGCTCTTTAAGGGGCCGAGCAAACAGATCGTGATCGCTTTCCGGGCTGGACGGCGAATGAATCACTTTTGCGGAGGCCCCTCTCCTCTCAGCGAGACCAGGACGTTTGTCTGAGGCCAGAAGGCCCGTGTCAAGACGAGGCGTGGTATCATTGTAGGCTGAGCCATAGGGCCTGAGTGGTATCGGTCCGTCCACCTCGTCATCGTCTGGGAATGGCAACGGTGCTGCAGAACTTGAAGCACCGGGGGGAAGGGGGAACATGGGTCGATGTGTAGAAGAGGAAGAACTCCCGCGGGCCGGCTCAGGACTCTTTGGCTTAGATATGCGTAACGGCTGGACCGTTGGACTATCATCGCCGCCATGAGGAGCTGGCCTGCTCAAAAACATCTCCTGTTCGGAAAAGCTCCGACCTGTTGCCATTGTTGCTACGTGTGGCGGACCTGTGTAGACGTCTGGATGTGTGCGTCGTGGCGATGGCCTTACGAACTGTCCGCTGTCCCTCCTCCTTGACCAGACGCAGACGGGCAGTAGCCAGGAGACCGAGATCTGCACCGTGAGGCCAGGATGGGGCGCCCAGTCGACGCTACCTTTTCAATGACAACGACTCAACGGCCGCGTAGAGAGACGAGAGAATGACGCCGGTCCTTGGAGCTCAGCGTTATGGCTACCAGAGCACACAGGAGTGGGCAATTTCGAAGCTGTCGATCAGGATTTGGTAGCTTCTCAGGGCGGGGCGGCCTGCTCGGGCAGCAGGGAGAACACGGGAAGGTCGCAGGAAGGGCCGCCTGCACTGCAGCAGATGACGCGATGAAACGGCAGAGAGCAGTACGAGGGAAAAAGGTATGTCAATGGAAGGGGGCCAATATGGACAGAGCTCAGGATGAACAATGAGAGGAAACGGGCCTCATGACAGCTTGAGATGAGGCAAGGTGCCTAAGAACTACCACCACTGACCCCGGCCGGATGGGCCGCAATGGTACTGGCGGGACTGCACTTCGTGCTCCGTTCAGAGAATAAAGCATCGAGGCAGTTGGCAGGCAGGCTCCTGCCCATGTCTCTCGTCCGGTCCATCTTACTGCCCACGATGGCAGCCTGCGGATGCCACCGTCACTGGCTGGGCATGCGTCGCTCTTGCCTATTGAATCAGCGACTGAGCGTTCTGATTGGTTCCAGAAAGCCACTTGTCGCCGCGTAACCGCCCGACTTCGGGTGACGGCGGCTAGAGTCTCCGCCTTCCCGTCGACCGTGGCCAACGGGATCCAATGTCGAAGCGCTGCCCAAAGTGCCCCTGTATCCAATACCGGGCCGCCTACGCCACAGGAGGGGGGTCGCTGCAAATCCCCGCCTCAACGAGACCGTTGAATAGATTACGTTGAGCCCTTGCTGTCTCAAGTACAGTAGACAGGCCACAGAAAGCAATACCCTTTACGGAGTGCTTCATGCTCAAGTTTGACTCTTTGAGCTTTAACAAAGACCCACGCATCTCAGATGATCAGGCCTAGGTCATTGTACATCTAGATACTCGCTGGTATGACCTGCATGGCGCCTCCTTTTATGTACCGTCACTCTGTCAGCTCCCCCGAGAGCGATCCGAAGTATTCTGATGGTATAGCCAAACAAAACAAACTCAAGCCACTTTTCTTCTTTCGCGCCTCGCGCCAAAGAAAGCCTTCTTTGGACGAGTTGGAACACATTTTCCACCTCTAACACCAAGCATCGCAACGCCCGCCATCACCATTCCTGCCACCGTCATCCAGAGATCTGCTTACCTCTTCTTGCTTTTGCGCTTGATCGACTTGCCGCTCTTTTCAACCCCTGAGGACCGGGCCTTACCCAACGAGTCTGTACTTTTCTCTAGAAGCTCGAAATCACCGCCAACGGAGTCGCTGCTCGGGGTTGTCTGCGCAGCATCCGCCTCCTCCTCAACCTCGGAAGCATCTTCATTGAGCTGTTCATCCGTCTTGGATACAAAACGACCGACAGTCAGGTTGAAAAGGTGAAGCGGTAATCGTACCACAGCAGTGTCCTTAAAGGTAGGCTGGGCAAGCTCGTTGGGCTGTCCATACGTCAGCGGCGCAAGTTCAGCTCGCGCGTTGAGTCGCTGCACTTACATCGAGTAGATATTCATGGACATTGCCCTCCTCATCTTCTTCCTCCAGGTAGACATCTCCAAGCGAGTCGACAATAAGAATTTTCCCGTTTTCGGCTACAACTCGCTTGCGCACACCAGTCGGACCTGAGGATGCATCGCGCGAGGCACTCGATGCAGCCTTCTTGGGAGCACGTTTCGAGCGGCCGCGTCCGCTATCTTTCTTGGACTCCTTCTCCTGCATGCGACGCTCCTTGCGGTTCTGCGGAATCGGCGGCGGCGCGTCTTCCTCCGGCGGTGTGGCGGGAGCAGATGATTGAGGCTCGAAATTTGGAATGCCCAAGTTGCCGCCCCAAGCCGTGTCTCTGGCAAACTTCACATAGCGCTCAACGAATTCCCGCTGACGCTTCCAACTCATGTAGTTGATGAGATGGTGGATGGCACCACCGCCAACAATGAACAGGCCAAACATGACTGTTCCCAAGCCAGGTCGGTAACGATTGTAGTAGTAATCGGTACCCTTCCAAAGCGGAAATCCATTGGCAAGAAAATGATCGTACCGGTCCCGAGAAGGCCCTTTGAGAATGTTGGCGATCAAGCTCAGTCGCGTCTGGCGATCAACGGCTTGCTTGACGGCAGCTTTGACTTCGGCTGCAGTTGGTGCCTTTACGGCTGCGCCCTTGCCCTTGCCACCGGCTTGCTTGAGACGTTCCGCTCGCAATCGTTGTTTGACTTTGTCCGGATGGAGGGCTACCGTCTTTTTACGGTAGGCCTTCTGGATGTCTTCGAACGAGGCTGATGGAGAGATGCTCAGAATGTCATAGAACGTGGCAGCCTGGTCGGCCTCGTGGGCATAAATCTCTGCTCGAATGCGAAAAATCTCTCGATCTAGGTCGGGTTGAAGTCAGCAAAATGTTCGCGTGATGGGATGGGTGGGCAGTCGACGCAGCGACGGGAAGCGTCAGCGAGACCAGATGGCGAAGAGGAGAAGAGATCGTACCTTCTTTGCTCCATGCGGCCGCCAGGGGGGAGAGGAGGATTAACAGCCCGGCGGAGATGTAGGCAACCTTCATGGCGATGGAAGGCACGCGTGGCCTGGAGACGGCTGCGAGGAAAGTGTGTATGAGTGTGTGCACGATGTCCCGGGAGAAGCCGTTCGGGGTGGAAAGAATTGTCGTCGTTTCAGCGAGGCCAGGTGGCTCGACAGGGGCTGGCGCATTTCAGGGTCGTCGCGGCTGATGCATATTACCCCTGCGCCTGCGGCATGTGCGTCGGAACCCACATGAAAGGGCCCCATGCTTGAGGGAGCGGGCCCCTTCGTGCCTTCCTGTCTCATTTGCGTCACGCGTATGGATGAATTGGTGAAGGCACGGCTTGCTACGATCCATGCCGTCCACGTCTCATCGTGACCGCTGTGCGGAAGTCCACGCTTGGAAGATCTGTCAAAATGTTTCGTGCACTTGCGCTCGAACGGATGAAGTCCTGCACGAATGCAAAGTAGGAAGGCTTCCCTGGAAAGTCCAGTCCAGTCCAGGTAAAACGTACTTAGCTTGTAGGCCGACCGGCTCACTGAAAGAGGCAATCAGCCTTCGTCTAGCAAAACTACGCTGACAAGCCCATCTTCATTTTTGCGTGTATCCCAAGATACGAATGTCAAAGTAGGAGGGCCAAAGACCTCCATCGGAGCCGAAATACGTGTGTCAATCATGATCCTCCTCTGTGATGCCTGGGCACCCTTCCATACTCTCACTCTCGTACTGCATCTTACACCAGAGACAATACCAATGCCTTCCCCTCAAGTACAGAACCAGCTGCTCCAGCCGCTTTTCTGGCTCAAGTGCGCTGAACTCGTCCAACTCGTCATCCTCCTCATCTAGGTCTTGAGCCATGACATACAACGTCCTGGCCTTACCCAGCGCTCTCTTGTCATCGTCATCTTCATCCTCGTCATCGTACGTAGGTAGTCGGCGAGGAAGGGACTGATCAAGATCATGACGCATGCGCCGATCACGCTCATTCTGTTCCCTGTGACGGACCAAACCGCGATAGGGCACCGGTATCGACTTCAGAGGCCGCGAACCCGGATCCCGGGTCCCTTCTCCCTTCTCTTCGTCCATGCGTTCAGCCACCCGCTGCGCAGCGAATACCTGCTTCTCCAGTCTCTCATCCTCGCGTTCCTTCCTGATTCTCTCCCGATACACGTCTGGATCGAGCTTGATGGCCTTGAAACTTTGGTCACAGTTGGCCTCCTGGAATTTTCTCTTCCTCTCACTCTCCAATCCGATGCCGCCACGATCCTCTTTGATGTTGACCTTGATAGGCTCCATTATTCCGGAGTCATTGGCGCTGTCCTGACCGCCCTTTTGCCGCCGGCCAAGACCACCGCCGCTGAAGCCCATCTTTGCCATCATGGCGAGTCCCTTGCTCTTCTTGGCCGCGGCTGTCTCGAGCAACGATGTGGATAAAGCCTTGTCTCTAGCTGCTGCTTCTTCCGAGGCAAGTTCCGCCTTGGACTTGACCCTGCCCCGGGCGAGGCTTTCCCTTTTCAGTCGCTCCGTGCGCTGCAGGGAAGTCTCAGTCCTGGTAGTCGAATCGTCGAATGTCATGTTCATGTAGTCGTCGTCATCATCCTCCCCCTCGTCATCAACACCAGCCGGCTGTTCATTCCCTTTCAGGTCAGTCATTTCGATGCACTTCTGAGGTGCGTCTTGACTTCTGCTGATGCTGACAGCCCGTCTGAGGGAGGAGTGATCGGTATGATTGGGACAAGAATTGCTGCTAGGTGTCCTGCGGAGCTTCGATGCACAACTCTCACCCTCTGCTCTGTAATTTTTAAAGGCTCTTGACTTGGTTATGGCCACTTTGCAATCTCAGGTGATGACGGATTTGGGAAAGCAAGCAATACAGCAGGCACATATGTACGAGGTCAAAGCTGCTACAGTGGGTCCGTCAAGCCGAGAATTTTGTTCAATATGAGGCATCGAGTAGCGCGGTAGGCAAGCCTATTGATTTTTCCCCAACTGGACATCGATTTCGCCAGAGGCTACATGAATTTCTTCGTGCTTCGCAGGGCGCGATGATTTTTTGCTTTGAGAGAGAGCCTTGCTGCTGGGACCTCAATCGCAGATTCACAAACAGAACAGCCTGACGTAGCAGCTCCCCTCGGCTACATACTGTCTCCCGAAAAAGCCATGATGTGGTTCATGTAAATCTCAGAGAGGGTTGTATCTGCCTCGACTATCTCTACGATCTGCTCTTCGCTCGTTTTCTTGCCTGCCTTTCTCGCTCGTAGGCATTCGACTCCCGACCTTCCTCGCTTTGTATTTCCGCCACCAGTCTCTTGTACTTCTTCTCGTAAGCCTCGTCTTTAGCCTTTTTGATTCGGAGATTCTCTCGAGCCATGAAGTTTGCATCTTTCCTAAGCTCCCGCATTGCACCCTTTCGCTCTTTCTTGTGCTCTGCCTTAAGCTTGGCCAACTCCGCACGCTCGCGATCGGGGTCGTAATGTTTATCAGGATCGAAGGTCTCCTCGAATTTGGGTATAAATGTTTTGATGGCCAGAGGACGGTGGTGATGCAGCTCTAGTGACCGACGAGAGATTTGTGCGAGGCTCATCATGCGGCGCAATTTTGCTGCTAGTCTTTCCGTCTTCTCGGTTACATGAGCCGGAAGTTCGGACCGACAAGTATCTCCAAGAAGATGCTTCAGCACTTCAGAACCCGGTTCAAACGTCTCCAAAAAAGCCTCTTTGCCAGCCCACATGTCAGCAGCAGCGTCCAACACATCTATGACAGTGCTGACGATGGCAACCTTGGCAGAAATACAAGCGCCACCATCTACGCAATCCTTCAAAGACAACCTTCTAAATGTCACCAAAGATGCCTTTTGAATACGGATTTCCGTCGCAGCCTCGTGACGGGGAAAATTTCCCAGCTCTCTGCTTGGTGAAGAGGGAGATAGTGCGCACAAGGTGTTCAAACAAAAGTTCAGGACCTCCGGCACGAATCGTTTGGACATTTGCTGATATTGTAGGAACAGAATGGCAATGTAGGTGCCAGTTGCAAAGTCAGCCACTTGACGAGGAACTTTGTGGCTCAAAAATCGACCCATCGTCAGCATGGCTGGTGTAACAACTTGATGAAAGTGATCAGAAGTTGAGAAAATCGTGCCAATGGCTGTCAAGAGTAACAGATCCGATGGCTGCAGAGCAAGAGGCCGGCTTTCCCTGATGAGTTGAATGTGGTGTCGAAACCTTCTACCAACTTCGGCATGAGACATTTTGGAAAGGGAGTGAAGATGACGTATCAAGCTTTCAACAATTGAAAAAGAAGGCGTTTTTTCGTCCCATGGCAGGGCGATGAAGTCGACCAAGGCTGTGGCAAAATTGCCCAACCTCTCCTTGTTTTTGCTGTCCAAATTCGGATGATGGAGAGCCCGGATCCGTTGAACAATGACGGGCAGAGTTTTGTGTGGAAATACACTCGTGATAGCTTGGAAGTCCCGACAACTTTCGGGGCAGGTAAAGGTGAACGGCAGGCCATGTTCGTCTGACATGTGCTCCGCATCAGCTTGAGCCGCCTGAACCGTCATTCGAAAGACAGGATTTCTGGCCTCCTCTCCATTCAGAAGATCTTTAGTAAAATCTTCTTCATCCTCGACTTGTTCTGACGCACTCTCATGCTGGTCGTCGGAGTCAGCATCGCTTTCAACAAGGTCCACATCCGATCCACTGGCCACGAGATCATCCTCAATGAGGAAATCGTCTTCGTCATCAAAGCCCAGCTCTGTTGCGGTTGGTCGGGATCTGATGCCTGAACCCAAGCCGAAGTCGTCTTCAGCTTCGTCCTTTGAGTTCGAATCTTCAACCGCAGCTGCATTTTCCCCTCTATTTTGCTCTGCGTCGCCGTCCTCACTGTCTGTGACTTCTTCCCCTCGCATGCGTTTCTGCCGCTCGTCCTCCATTTGTCTCAATCTTGTCGATTCATCTTCGGCCTTTTCTTCTTCGGTCTTTGTGCGTTCAGTCGGCTGAGCCCGTCTATCTTGGGCAAGTCTTTTAACTTCAAGATCAAAGTTTCGTTCAAAAATATCTCTGTCTTGACCGGCAATCGAGGATCTATGGAACGCCGCCTCATTGTCCGCAGGCTCTATAACCTTCGTAGAAGAGAGCAACAACTGAACATTTCGCAGTTCTCTGTCGATCTCTGCTCTTAAGCCTTCATCATCTTCCTTGGCCGCTTGGCGTTCATACTTGTGCATCTTCGACTTGGCAATAACTTCTTCCATGACTTCTTTTTTAGACCTTTTTCTGATCGGTTCGCCATGGTTGTCTTCGTCGCCTTGGACTGAGACCAAAGACCGCAATCGCTTCAGTCTTTGCCTCTCTCGTACAGACCCGTCGCTATCAGAGTCCACTGCGAGGTCGTCCTCGTCGAAGTCATCCGCTGCTTCGTCGTCGAAATCAATGGACTTGCCCATGTGAGTCAAGGTTTCCAAGGGAGTCTCATCCTCGAGATCGAACAGGGAGCTCTTCTTATGATCTCGTTGTTTCTCCCTGGCAAATCTTTCGAGCATTTTGTCCTCTGGCGCCATAGTGGGATCATTTTCTCCGAAGCGTCTGTCAACAATACCCCCCACTTTATGGCGTCGGTGCATATCGACTAGGAGAGTCTCTCTTCTCTGTGTAGCAGGAGAGTCTTAGCTTCAATGATCTCGGGGCGCAAAGCCTGGACAGCCTGACTTACGCGTTGTTCGCCTGCAGCTTTGGCCACGCCTGGCCGCCCTCGAATACCTTTCGCAGCATCGCCAGTGACACTTCGACTGGATGTGACCTCAAACTTCGGTCCCCTTGAGGCATGCTTTAGATCAAAGGGATTGAACTGTTCGCGGATTTCCTCCAAGACGACACCACGCTGCAGTTTCTTGTCATTACGAGCCTTGCCATCTTGGGCATTCTTACGCCGCTGTTTCTTGGATTGCTGTGGTCCTGTGATGCCTTGTTCTCTCAAAGATGCCTTCAAGCGCTTGAGTTGCGAGCCTGCCATTTCCTGAGGATCGCGAACCGTCGCCGACTCTATTCCACAGCGTCGATAGCCTACACAGCGCAATCGGGGCCTGGACCAGATTTTTTTTGTATTGGAGGGGGCCACAGCATCTTTATCGATAAGAAGTGGGACTGTGACACCTCGGAAAACGCCAGGCCGATTTCGGGTTCAGATCCGGGCGGTAGTTCCCGGCAGAAATGTGCTCTTCGTTTAGCGCTGCGAACATATCAAGGCATATGTTTTCAACAAACGACCGACACCCGGCGAAAAGAATGCCAGTACCCGAGGCACCGCCATGACCTGGGGAGGGCGAATTTTGTCCTTCGCCCACGACGAAAGAGTCTTGTCAATCGGCATTGGGCTGATAGTCCTGGGGATCGTGAGCACCGTCAATGCCATACTTACTATCACTCGAGACGACAACGCAGTCGCACCGAAGGAGCCAAAGACGCAATACATCACTCAGGAGACAGAGGACTCGCTCAAGCTGGGTACTTTACAAAAACTTTTAACCCATCCAAATTTCTCTATCAGAGAAGTTGCTACCAAAATTCTATGCGATCGCGCTGTTAATGATAATGAAACCCTCCATTATCTACTTTACGGTATAACCAGACCCGAATATGATGAACGAATGCGCTGTCTTCGTGCGTTAGCCCTTCTCACTGTGGGTATGTTGAAGAATTCTACCTTCTGGTCGCAGGATGCTAAGATGCCCAGGCAATGACGGGCTGTCCCAGCTAAACAATGACAAGGCGTACTCCGCAATCGTCAGGTCACTCGAACTAAGCCTGGAAGATTGCGAACCACCAGATTTAACGAATCACTACTGGGACGAGTATTTCCTTAGAGATATGGCTGAAAGATTTTGCCTCATGTTTGTACACGAGCTCATTAACAAGAACGGGACACATGCATTCATACGGGCCAAATTCGTCGAGAAATGGCTCGCGAAGCAAGATTGGGGAGACAACCCAGACTCTCGGCGCCGGAACTTTAGAGCGTACATGGACCTCAAAGGCAACAGAATCGTAGATATCGTTGATCGCATCAAGCAGTCCCGACGCGGCATGCGAGTTTTAGAGCGAGCCGGTTTAGTAGAGAAGGATAGCTCGGCGAGGCGGCTCAGAGAGGTGACTGACTTCACCGTGGACGAAGAGGATGTGTTGGATGACGGCGCAGGCGGACATGCCCGAAGACCTGCATCTGGACGATCTTGGGCGGAACAGCGTTTGCGGCGCCAACATCGTGAGGCTATGGTTCTCAACGATGGCTTGAGGCCTCTGGGCAGAGAGCACATAATCGAACGAGAACGCCCCTCTCCAGGCTGAAGAGAGGCACAGCGCGGAAGACGAAAAATTCAAGCAGCCTATCCCATCATCAAGCTAGTTAGGTACGGTTTCCATAGGCGCTCGCTTGTCGCATCACCATGGCATGGAGTTCCGCCTTCTGATGCTCGGAAGTTACACTGATAGCATGGTTCTATCAACATGAAGAGCCAAATTAGCGCAGACCTCTCATTGATCCCATAATATGCGAAGCAGCACTGGTAGGCATGTGTTTGAGCGCCAACGCGTCTGCTTTTTGAACTCTTTGCTGCATCTCTTGGATGATCTTTGCTTATACAGGGTCCAGAGTACGGAGTATTTCGCAGGAGGCGTTTACATGGCATGTCTTGGAGTCACACCCGCCGAAGCATTAGCGTGGTCACTTAGCGTCTTTCAAAGCTCTCGTGGCTCGTTGTCAGCCTCGTGCATGGCGCTTGGCGACGAGGACACCACGTCGAACGATCCTGTTTCTCTGCAAGGGGGGCTAGTGCGCCCCGTATTATCAGTCCAGCCAAGGGTCTCACCACCACGGGAAGTATGCGCGGAGCAACACATGATGGCAGGTCGTGTGGAAATTAAATCTTGTAATTACTCTCCTAAGTTTAGAACGTGAGCGTCCGGAGATACCAATCAGGTGGACATAAGAAGGTCAACAGCCCTGACGACAGTAATCGTCTCCACGCTTTTGCCAAACTTATTTTTGAATAGAGTATGCTTTGTGGTACTCACTGGCCCCATATGGTGACTTCCTATACTCGCTCACCTACCGATTGCAGCTCTCATGAACAAGTGTACGTCACTTTTAAGCCACCAGCTGTGAGTCACAGACCATCAGACTATGACACGAAGCGAGATCACATTGTGCTGGGAGCAGTGCGCATTTGCGCGCTCGTGTATGAGATGCTTGCATCTCTACCCAACACAAAACTCGCATGTGTAGAGTCGTACATGTGTACCAGTCTTTCGTGCACTGACGGGGCAACGTGGCTGACATGCACTCAGTGTCTCGATTTCACACCCGCCAGACGCGAAATCATCCGACCAGACACACCTCGTGAGAGCGTGAGCAGTGTCAAGTCAATGAGTCGATCTTTAAACTAAGGTACTCACATACATACTCCGAACTACTCCAAAGTCTCGTGTAAATCGGCAAAAGATTGAACGCTGCCGGCACACCCCCACTTCATTCTTTGGCAGTTTCGTCAACAGTCACCAAATCACAATGTGACGCGCACTGCCAGCTGCTGATGGTGGATTCACAGACGCACGCGACTGCCAGGACTCCCTGAGGTGCAGCATGCCAATTACTCCTTTTGGTCACCTGTGCGTGAGACCAATCCTCGCCCGCATCTCAACCACAACCAAGCTCTTTTTACTTTTGTTTACTTTCAACAGATCGATCCCGTCACACAAAGGGAACCAAATTAACATCCGTCCTCCGCCATCCTTCCATACATCGATTTCGGTGGTGCATCATTTCTTCGGCTTCTTCGCCGTCGTCTTTGTCATTGCGTTTGCCCTCCTGTCCAAGGAGTAGCAGTCTCCTACTACTGGGCTATGAACGGAGCCTTTCTGTCCGCTTGTTGCGTGCTCTGTGTTGTGGTCTCTGTCAGCTACAATCGCTTGTCAATTGCGGCTCTTGTCGACTGGCTCATTTCCCTTCCCCTGTTCCCTGACATATCGGATTCTCGAACGGCGGGGTTTTTAATGCAAACAGCCTGGCAGCTTTGACTGTCAGCGGCAAGGAGACGCGGGCACTAGTATAACTGGGCAGCAACCAATAGCTCTCCACCGCACGGAAGGCGCCAAAACGACAGTCACTATTATTACTCCGTACTACCGCCAAGATTGCCCCGGAGCTCGGTAGGAGCAGGAGCAGCAGAGTTGGCCCAGTCTGGCGGCCAATCCAGATTTGCCATGGCTGCTACTGCTGCCACCACCACCACCACCACCACCACCACCACCACGACTACAGCCGCGGCGTCAACTGCGAGGACTTTGCGACCCAAACCGAGCGCGACCCGGCTCTTGCGGGGCCCTCCGACATTTTCGTCAACTCCCAACCTAAATACCCTGTACGCTGCGAGATCCAAGCCTACACCGTCGGGGCTATCACGCAAGGTTTCCCTCGCTGCTCTCACCCCTACCTCGCTCGCTAGCATACCCGATGTCAGCGAGAGCTACGGAATCCAGACTGTGTTGAGCGAGACCCCGTCGGCGATGGCGCCTGCGACCCCCGGGCGGCCGCCGGTTGACACTCTAACCGTTGGTGACCTTGTCGATGTCCCCGGGGGCATGATGGGCACGGTTAGATTCATCGGCACTGTTCAAGGGAAAAAAGGCACCTTTGCTGGAATCGAGCTTTCCCAGGACCATGCCGCCAAGGGAAAGAACAACGGCGATGTTGATGGGTAAGAGCATCAGATTCCCTCCAATTGCATTGTCGAAGTAAAGGGGCAGACTCTAATCAAAAGGCCTCATGAGCAGAATCTCCTACTTCACCACGTCGGTACCCGGCTCTGGCATTTTCGTCCCTGTTGGCAAAGCATTACGTCGAGAATCACCCAAAAGTTCGGTTTCAATGACTCCAACAACGAACACTCCTGTACTCACCAACGGCACAAACTATACGCCGCCAGGCCTTCCCAAATTCAGCGCCTCCGTTGGCCCTGATGCCAGAGTTCCCAGCCCCCAAGGCAAACGACGACCACGAACGTCTTTACCGCGGCCGGACTCTCCTCTGCGTCGCACTCAAATGACACCAGGTCCTCGTCCGTCGATTGGAACTCCTTTGCCCAAGGCACCTGCAAGATACGGAAGCCCAACAAACAATAACAGATTCGCGCAAAGCGTTCGCGGAACGGCAGGAGATCCACTCAAAAAGTCTTCTCGAATGGACCGTAAACCAAGCTTTGGTCCCCGCAGCGCTTCAGCGCTTGGGTCGGCAGCTGTTTTTGACGAAGAGTCGATGCCCTCGTTGCCTGGAAGTCCACAGCGCATGCGATCCAAAGGACTGGGGAGTTCTGTGTCCGTTTCGAGTCTGAAACAATCAGCATCTCGGGCCAACGCAGCGAACGAGGATGACCTCGAACGACTTCGTTTGCAGATTGTAGATCGAGACAGGCAATTGAAGGAACAGGCCACCACATTGGCCGAGATGGAGAGCAGTCTTGCAGAGCTCCAGGGTCTCATGGAGAACTCTGATGGCCCGACGATGCGAAGAAACAGCCTAGATGATAAGGACTCTACCCAGTTGCGAGCCATGTTGAGGGAGAAGAATGAGAAGATCGCCATGCTCACTGCTGAATTCGACGCTCATCGAGCCGATTTTCGAAGCACTATCGACACACTCGAGTTGGCTAGCGCAGAGACCGAAAGGGTTTACGAGAAGCGCATCGAAGAGCTCACGCGGGATTTGCGGGAACTCGAGACCAGAAATCTCGATGTGGACTCTGTTGCAAATCAACTGCGGCAGCTTGAGGAACTTGTTCAGGAGCTTGAAGAAGGTCTTGAAGATGCCCGAAGAGGCGAGGCTGAAGCTCGAGGAGAGGCTGAATTCTTGAGAGGGGAAGCAGAGAGAACAAAGACCGAGCTCCGACGAGAACGTGAAAGATCAAAGCCCAATGGGCACTCGACGGATTACCTTTCGAGTTCGTTGAAAGATGCAGAGCAGAAGGAGGACGAGATCAGAGGACTTAAGGCCATCATCCACTCCCTTAGTCGGGACGCCGTTGGCAACACCACGGGAGCAACCTCTGTCCGACACCTCGAAGCTTCAGCAGGAGGTCACCATGATGTCAAGGCAGTGAGGCAGAGCCTTGAGCGCCAAGTGGCCGACCTGCAAAATCTCCTCGAACAGAAGAGCGGCAGAGAGCGGGAGCTTGAGCACGAATTGGAGGTCCTGCGTAGAGCCAGCCTCGACGCGCGAGGTCACCCAATGCGTCGCTCATCTCTCCGAGATTCACACGATACGGTCGGTCCAGCACGCGCTCCGGAGCCGCGATCGCCAGAAGCAGCTCACAGGAGAGAGCCCAATCACAAGCGAGGCAACGCAGTAACTACTCTGCGTGAGAGCGCAGCATACTCAACAGCGCCGGATAACGGCACACCTTGGTGTGAGATATGTGAGGCCAGTGGTCACGACATTTTGACATGCACCAACATGTTTGGACCAGATGGCGCCCAAGCAGCAAATGATGGGAAAACAGGACGAGACGCCGTTCGAAAGGTGTTTAAACCTGGTGAGCCACTGAGCAGTATCGATGCGCATCCGGCACCGCTATCGACGAGAGCGAAAGCACTGGTGCCCTCCGCATCGGCGATTCGAATCATTCCGAATCCCATGGAGTCGGGACCCGTCGCGGGCAAGGAAAGTGGCATCGTAGATCCAGACAAATGGTGCGCTGTATGCGAACGAGACGGCCACGAGAGTGTCGACTGTCCCTTTGAGGATGCATTTTGAAGCGTATGCATGGTGTACGGCGGTTTGATGAGCATGAGCATTTCGGGCGCTTGTATGGCAACGTGTGTGGAAGGTATCTCGCGAAGAGATTGGATACGCCAGGATGTGGAACAACTGCTGAAATTGTTCACCTCTGTTCGCACGGCAGGCGTCTCAAGCGGATTGGGTTACAGAAAAGTAGATTTCACAAATGTGTCGTGAAAAAATGACGCATCCTGCAGATTCGCTGCCGGATGATTGACACAGGAGAGTGCGGGCTGACGGTGAGTTACTGCAGTTCGCATCGTGTCTGTAAAGGGAGATAGTCTGAATTTGTGTCTTGATACGGCGGTACGGTGTCCAAATTGCCGATCGTAAAATCTTCACGATCCAAGCAGAATGGCATTTGAATGTCAAATGGGCACGGTGTAGCCGTATTGAGGAGTACGGAGAATCAACGACGATACTTCCAGCCAAAGTTGACCTCACGTCACATTCGATTCAGAATTCAGCATAAGATCACATGGAGCAAAGCGTGAATGAAGGGACTGGTTCCCGGCAGAGCGGGTTTTTTTTTTTGGAGCTCCGGGCCTTAAAACCCGGGGGGGCCATAATCAATCGAGGCTTCGGAAAAGCAGCAAAGCCGCGGAGGGTGGTAGTTGGATGTCCATGGCAGCTTTTTTCGGCCACATCGGGCCTAGCGCCGATGCCGCTTTTACTCAGGCTCGCTTCAGTCCATTATCAGCCACGTGCCCTGAGCAGCTGGAGCCATAGGAAATTATGAACAATTATGCAGGGAAAACGGAGGAAGAAACGGTCTGAGTGCAGCCCCGACCAATGTGGCTTGCTCAACAGACAGAATTGAACAGCGCAGCTTTTGGCTTCGTCCAAATCCGTCCTTCCATTATGCAACACATATAAAATGAATGATCTTAAAAAGATTCGTAAGATAAAGTAATATCGTAAGAAAGCACATTCAACCATGCTCGTGAAATCACTTTGCTTGGTTCTACCGCTTGCGACAGCCCATTCGTGGGTCGAACGGGTGAGGCGTCTCAAAGTATACGAGCATATACCCCAGAGACTCCAGGTCGTCTCCCCAAGACTGTTCTTCTCAGGATGTGAGTACATGGCCAACAGGGTATGCGCGGGATTCTTACCGAGACCACTGTGACAGTTGATGCTGGCGTAGCGATGGGTGCCGCGAAACGAGAGCCCATGATGCCATCTGCATTCCTCGTGGTCCGAGAATGCCCTGGCTAGCCCGAAATCGATGGTGTACAGGGTAGGGGAAGTTATCCGGCTTGATATCACGGTGAAGAAAGTGCTTATGGATACGCTCGATTCGCGATATGGCCTGTTCAGCGATGAGGAGAATGGTCTTGAGCGAGAAGCTCCTACCACAGTAATTGAAAAGATCCTCAAGCGACGGGCCCAGAATCTCGTACACCAGCACATGGTACTCTACATCCGTACCGAACCAGTATACCTGGGGGATTCCCGTCTCTCCGGCCAGCTGCCTATACGTGTCGGCTTCCGCCTCAAGTATTCTGGGATCATCTCGGTGTCCCATAAGTTTGATGGCCACTTCTTAATCAAAAGTGATATCGGCTCCTGTAAGCTTCAGCCTCCTAGATAATCAGCCCACAAAGCATAGTAACATACCAGAGTAAATGTCACAACACTAGGCGTACGGCAGGTGGGAAAACAAGTCCATGTTCTAGCTAAGCCTAATACAAAGGAAAGCTACCTATTTATAGAGAGCGATTACGGCTGCAGCTAGCTGTGCTAATAACAAGCGGTTGACCAAGCAACGTGCCGCTCACTGGAATGGCTGCCTGAGGCAGGACTGCCGCGACA
>JARJRV010000652.1:0-11191 GCA_030783925.1 Aschersonia sp. MBC 735 | reverse complement strand
AAGGTCAAGGGTCCTGACACGAGAAATAGCCACTAGAGCGAAGACTGTGAGAAGAAACATGTCCGACCTAAGACACAAGCTCGCGTTTATAACGTATATCTTCCCAGACTTGTTATCAGCAGTCAGATTTGTGCCGCAGCCTGCAAAAGGGATCAAGGCAGTGCTTGTAGCCACCTTGTCCAATGTCGTGGAATTGGTAGTGAACGCATTGTACACTTCTTTGGTCCAAAATTCCAGCGCGAGGCCAAAAGCGATTTCTTTGCGGACTTTGGACAGGGAGTTTTCTGACTTTCTTGATAAGGCATGGCTTCATGCTGTGCCGTTCATAGTTCAGAACACCGGCGATATTTGAATACGTCAGTTCAATCAACACAACTCATTAGAGATGCCGCAGTCTGCCCTGTAAAGGTGACAAACTTGTCGGGTTTTCTTCAAATCTTGTCGGTTTTACAATCATGGATGAAGAGACAGCACGAGACAGCAGCGAGACTCGGGCGGGTGAGTGGATCACATGAGCATGCACGATGAGTGTGAAGGCCGTTCAAATCTGTTGCTTTATCTTCCAAATTCGTCGTTGTCCTCCGGGTCTCACTGTTTTCCACATGCAGCGTTACTGTGAAGCGCTCTTTGCGGGAAACTGGATGAGATAAGTAACTGCAGGAGGCTTAATGACTATATGCGAGAATGAAAGTACCTTTGCAGCATGGAGGCGTATCATTGCGCCTTTCGTCGAAAGTGTACACGTAGTCAGCTCACGCATACCTTAAGTAGAAAGACTGGGAGTTCACGACGCTCCAATCATCCTTCAGTGCAGGATTACCGAAAATTTTCAGTGCTCTCGCCGTCATCATGTAATACCCAGGGGGTGCAAAACTGCCAGAAGCCAGCTCCCCAGTCCACGACCATCCATTGAAGCCTCGGTTGAGCCAAGCATGGGGAAATCCTGCAGGCTGACCTATGGTTCTGATTCCCATAACCTCGCGTACAAGGTGTGCTGGGACGCTTGAGTCAAGAGGGACGACCTCAACGGCCAACATAGGAACACCAAGAGCTGGATAAGCATTAATTCGAAAATCGACGCCCTTGTTGTTTTGGGTGCCGGGCAACGGCAGAGTAATTATGGTTTTGGGAGGCGGAGATACGTAATTTCCGTCTCCTTGATTGAACACCATAAAGAAGCTACCCTGCAGCCAAATTGTGGCTTCTTGAAGCGAGCCGGTGATGCCTTGATACGGTACAGATAAGGCAGACTGATCGGTGCCATTGATGGTAATATACCCAGACCAAACTGGCAACCGGGCAGGTTGCAAGCCACTAGGAGGGACAGCCTTGACGTTGAGGATAATCCTTTGGCCAGGATAGAGTCTGATGCGCTGAATTTGACGGTCACGGTGCGAAAACACGAGAGAAGCGAATGCCTCTGTGGTATAAATTGTTCCGTTGGGAAAAACAGAGCCTTCTGGTAAGGGATACACGGCGATGGAAGGAACGTGACCCAGCGAATAAATGACCGGATATCTACCTCCATTGCTTATCGTGATCTGCAGACTCGGTGGCGCGTGTTTTGTGTCATTGAAGGAAAGACTAGAGGGCGAAACATAGGATGTTAGGCGGGCTGCTTCGTATACATTGACCATGCCAGCGCCCTGCTGTGCAGGTGGCGCAAGATGATGCGCGAAATCTTTCCCGTTCCAAAAGAGTTGTGGCTTTGCAGTCGCCGAAAGTAGGTCCCTAACAATCGCTGGATTGTGAGTTCTACGAGCTTGAAAGATTAGGGCGTAGATCGCAGCAATCATCGGACAAGCCATCGAGGTCCCTGACAAGATGGCGTATCCGCCTTTGGCACGAGGATATGCGGAGATAATACTGCCACCAGGTGCGCCAAATTGGGGCTTCAAGTCGAGATCAAAATTAGGACCCCATGAAGAGAAATAGTTGACTGCTCCGCCAAAAACTTTGTTCGGTGTGTTGACAAGTATTCCGGCTCCTCTTGCGAAAGGGTTAGGTACGTTGACAAGAATCTGCTCTCCTGCTGCTAGATTCTCGACCCAGCTCTCGCCGACCGTGCTAGGCACCATACCAGTGGCTTTGATGAGCGATACAGAGTCTTCCAAGTCGAATGGAACAGTTTGTGGTACCATGTTGTAGAATATGACGTATTTGGCTCCTCTGCTTGCAACATTTTTTACTTTGGTGGCGTAGGTACAAGTTCCTCGACGCACAAGTACAATGTTGTTGCTCAGATCTGGGGTGTCAGACGGAAGCGGGTTGCAAGCATCATTTTCTACTTTTGAATCCAAGCTGACGGCTCGTAGGAGCATGGTAGTGCCCCAAACTTGAGGGGTGCCGGCGGCAAGATCAAAATAAGAGCCGCGGCCTCGTCGAGTCCGAAAACGGGATCGAATTTTGACCGATGGCGTATCAAGATTCTCGAATGAAGCGACGGCGGTAACCTTACTGTGCGTAGCTGGACTACTGATGGTGAATAGACCCTGAGCCCCGTCGTTCCCGGCCGACGCTATGCAGGGCACCCCGCGATCGGTGATGCGGGCCATGACGACGGCCCGAATATCATTTGCCCAACCGCTGGAACCGCCATTAGATGAAGTAATGATATGGGCACCATCTTCGTAGGCTTGAAGAAAGGCAGCGATGAGGATGTCGTTTGTAACACTCCCAGTGCAGCCGTAGATTTTGTATGCACCGAGTGTGACGCCTGGTGCAGCACCCGTGAAGGACAACATGTTGCGCTGCGCGGCAATAATACCCGCAACATGCGTCCCGTGGCCTCCACAATCCATTGGGTCAGCTTTCGGGTTTGGCTGGTTAGTGCCGTCATATTCATCGCCGACAAAGTCAGTGCCAAATGAGACTAGACAGCCGCGACCGAAGCACCCGCCCATAGCCGGATGCAAATAGTCGATACCGGTGTCAACCACTGCAATTTTGATGCCTTTGCCTGTGATGCCTCTTGCATGCATTTTGTCGACTTGAGTCATGACATGAGGCATATAAGGCGATTGAAACTTGGCCTCGTACGTTTGAGTATCATTCGCTGGAGCGGGAACAATTTGCGCATTTGTTTCCAGCGGAGCAAGTCGCTCTACCGGCCATATATTTTTGACTGACGGCATTGCAGCTATCTTCATTGCCGTCTGCTCGGCATTTTTGATGTCGCGTAGCTGTAATGACAAACCGTCGAACAACTCATACTTCAGGTTCACGCGAACGCTGGCCGCAACAGCCAAGGAGTTGATGACATAAGAGGAGTCCTGAGAATTCATTAATCTATAATCTGCTAGCTTCGACTTCGCATAGAAAGAAAAGGAACTGGAAGAGAGGGATGTAGAAAGACAAAGAGACAGTGCGTCTCAAAGACATACATGACCGCTTTCTAGCTCGACAATATATGCTCCAGGGACAATACTCGAAGTAGCAGAGGCCGCAAGGGCAGCGATCAGAGCACATCCCAAAAAGGGTAAGGACACCATTGTTTCAGTGACTGACGTTCCGTAGAGAGACTTGTAACAGCCTCATTAAAGCAAGTAGCCACAAATGAGGATTCTGATGGCCTCAGATGGTGCTCATGACTGCTTTTATAGTTTCAATTAGGAAGGCTGCCATGAAGAGTTTACAGCTCGACCTGAAAGGGCAAGTCACAGTCGTGGGCTTGCTTGCGTTAGATTGGTGCCTGAGCATAAAGTCTGTTCCTGGTCGCTTGCAGCGAAGTGGTGTCAACTCTTGCATGAGGTCACGTAGAAATGGCACCAAAGTGAACAGTGTTGCATTGTAGTGGCCTAAGGGAGGTTCATATTAGCGGGGTAGATCCAGAAAGATCCAGAAAGCATTGTTGCTTCTTTCGATGTCCTATAGGCAAGGTCTTGAAAAAGACAAATGCTTCCGAGAAATATATGTTTCTCCCGGATTCAGTACTGCTATGACACCTCTGTAATGGAATAAACAAATTAAAAGGTTATTATGAACAATGGTATCTCGTGCAGACACAAAGACTCCGCTGTAGAAACAGTAGAACTTTGATGTATCTTCCTATATAGCTCTCAAAGGGTCACAATGATTTGAAATAACGCATGAGTCATGCCCCTGGTGCCAAGAGACAGCGGGCTTATAACCGAGCTTCAGCTTTGTCAGGACGTACGAACGAACATATTTCATACAGTATGGTTTTTATTGCAACTCACCGCCAGCGTAGTCTTTATGCTGCGAACTTTCGCTAGCATTTGCGTTCGAGTGCATGGCCATTTTTTCCTTGCCAACACCATACTACGCTAAGTCTCGAATTTCACGTGGTTCACAAGTGTCGCATTGATCATGCGCTGAAGAAACATCGTGCCCGCGACAGCCTGCTCAATGTGGTTAGTGAATCGCGATTGTCCTCTGTTCAAAATTTGAGTCAGCTCCATATATCGCATTCCTCGAGGACAAATGGAAGAAACTTGGATTCTTATTCCTCTGTGACTCCCAGCTCAGAATTATCCCGGAAGCTCGGACACACAAGCAGCGCCGCCGCGCGTCCCTTCTGTTTCGCTCTACACATCCATGACAAGCTCCAAGGAAGCATTTGTCGGGCCGAGCGCATGTAAAATGTTCATATAATGCGGGTCAGCATAAAATACGTTTCTTGGTGGGCAAAATGTGTGCCAATTCAGGTCCAGCGCCCAGCGCCAAAAGACGTGGACGCCGCAGCGATCCACGGCAGGTTGCGTTCCGGGAATTCTGTTGCCGTGAGGTAACATCCCGTTGTCAAAGGCAAACGCCATCCATTTCTTCGGCATGTAGGCGAGCGGATCATGGAAGTAAAGCTCTTGGCGGTGCATGCTGTAGAGCGGTACGGCACGGCTAAAATCTGCTGGAAAAAAACTCTTTGACTCCTCAAATTCGCGATTCAAAGCGCGCCTTGTCGTTCTCCAGACTCGTTTGAGATAATTTCCTACTACGCGGACCGCAGATGACTTATGACGAATCCGAATATACACGTGACAGGGCTCCGAGGACTGTGTTGTCCATACGGCGCAATCCCTAGACCCAGCTTTCTGCCGTCCGCTTTCACATAGGGGAAGAAGTGGGCGGATGGGAGGTCTGTTTGAGTCCCGGAAAGGCGGCAAGGGCGAGATGTGGTCAAGTTGGTGCCGCGAAACTCGGAGAGGCGGGCCGTGACAACTTAAACCATGGTATACTAGAAAGAATGTTAGATTCCAAGAGCAAGGGTCCATTGCTTGCAGGTTTTCACGTTCCAAGAGATAAGGCACTCTTACTCTACGTTTAACAGTCTAGCGGCCGATACTTTTATCTTTGTTTATTGTCCTATTATCACGTCATTCAGTGACAGCTACAGATTGCCACGCGACAATCCAGCCACCCATTCGAAGCTGCACCAGTTCACCAAGCAGAGTCGATCACCCGGCGCGGACGCCGCCCTCTTCAATGTTCTCCGGCAAGCAATCATCTAATATAGAGCGCCGCCGCGGGCAGATGTGCAACGGCCCTGTGCACAGGGATTCTTGCCCCATGGATCGCGACAACAGAAGGTCATGTGCACGGCCGTGCTGGGGGGGGGGGCAATGCAAATGTGAGCTGTACGAGTGCATTCGACGCTGGAGACAAGTAAAAGTGCCATCGCTGCGGGCTTCAATCCATCGCCGCTTTTTCGTTCCACTTGTTGTCGGAAAAAGCGCTTGTCGCTCACCACCGCTGTCAACTTTGTTCATGTACAAGGGCTCCAGCCAAGGCTCGAACCCTTAGATCAGACAAGGGCACTGGAATGGCCACCCTTCTGCGGCAATACAAAACGATCCCTCATCGAGAGCCATCGACCTGATCATCATTGCCCATGACAGCGAGACCGCCGAATTAATCATTTGCGCTGTACTGGTCACCGTCAAGTCTTTGAGAAGATCTGGGTGCCCATTTGCTTCGCCTGATTAGTAAGGGGGCTGATTCTTCGCCCGCGCAAACGATTTGGAAGGGCTCTTGGGATTATGCACGGAAGCCCACATCACGAAGTTCTCCATGGGATGTCCATTAAAGTACTTGATAACAAAGGCCACGCCCGCCCCATAGGTTTCTTGTCCGGAAAGCAGCATGGGCCAAAACACTACGCGCGGCTAGCTGGGGACGCATTGTTTTCATGACGATGCGCAAAACGATTTGTGGCATGTACTTCGCATATGAGAGCGGATTTGCTGTCGCGGATTATGTGACACGGATTGGGATCTTCATTCTAAAAGGATTGAGCACCTAAAGCAACTCTGAATGCTATTTTTGGCGCCACATTATGCATTTTCTTCACAACAAGGCTTGCTGATGTGAGGAGACGGATTGACAAGCGCTGTCTTATTGCCGCCATAAGCAGCGCCAAGGAAATACTCGACGATTCCGTTCCGCCCCCGGAGTCTGTTCTTACGCATATCTAGTGCACACGCGCGCCAAGGATGGCCACTCGCCTCTCGAGCTGACCGAAGCAGGCCCCCAAGGGAAAACGAGAGTTGCCACCGCCATAGTATCCTACTTGGCAATGCCTGCATTGCCTTGATGGCTTCTGCGTCTCACTGGCCTTTCGACGGTCATGCATGAGGCATCGTAATATCACGCGCGTGGGCGTTGTTCTCATGGTCGACATGGTCAACCAGCCATGCGCCTGCCTTTGCGGCTGTCCAACATTCTCAGGTCGTCTTGAAAGGGCTTTTACAAAAGGCAGTTAGTCTTTCGGTGCCGTCCTGACGAACATCATTGGCCCAAACGTGGAACTTGAACTTGGTCAGGTCTTCAGTCGACCAGCCACAGTCAAGGAGCAGCTCAGAAGAAACAACGCTATCAGGCCAGAGGTCGACTCTGTGTACTGCCGCTCCGACTCCCAAGTCTCCAAGGCCATGTACATAGCGGAGCCGACAAAAGTGCGCATGGGATTCGTGGCATGGTAATTCGAGAAGCCCAAGTCGGTCATCTTTGTGAGGTGGCGATTGGATAAGTCATCCCAGGCAATAAGGATAGTTTCTGGTTTCAGGTGGATATGCGCATAGCCTTTGTCGTGCGTAAAATTGAGCCCGGCACTAATGTCGGCTAACATGACGGGAATTTGATGGTTGAGAAGCGGAAGCAGCGACCGCATGTCATAGCGGAGCCATCCCATTAGCCACAATGTTTAGGTGTTCTCGAAAGCATTGACGATGTGAGGCTATATCAGAGACGGGTCGATTATCGATAGGTAAGGTTAAAGGGGGCGAAGACGGCTAGTGAGAGCAGCATGATGTGAGGTACTGGCATGTCGATATGGATCAAAGACTTCCCAGCTTAAGTAACCTCTGGACAGTCCAATACCTTGCAGTGAGGCATCTCAACTTAACATACCTTGGAATCGGTGGCAAAGGTGCAATCGCGGCTAAACCCTGGCAGCTTTTTGTACACAGCGCCGTGCAAGATAACCTCAACTCAGACGTTATAGCAGTGCGAGAGGCTGGATGCACAGGCTGAACGCCCATAACATCGGCTCGAAAGCGCCTAACATGATGGTTGAATCGCCTTTTGCCTTCGTTCGTGTGCTTGGGGTGGAAAGCTCCGAGTCAGAATACCCCAATGTCAATGGTCGTTGGCGCCGAGATGGACATAAATTGCGACCGTGTTAGCCGCACGCCGTGGCCACTGTCATCGAGTGCAAGAATCGGATTCCTCGACAAAGTTGTGATTAAGAGATATCACTACACTGGATCAACTTCGATACGAAAGTCACGGCCATTAATGCCGGGACTGTTGTCTTCTGCTAGCCGCAGGTCACAATCTTTCGAGCCATCTGATCCGGCGACTCAACGATCCGGGGACAAGATGTCTTGTCGAGATCGCAGAGCAAAGAAAGGGCCTTGCGGTACACTTGACTGGCCACCTTGCCACGCCTTGTCACCGTCGCCATGGTCGGGCGGAAGAAAATCATATTAGTGGTTCTCTGGTATGGCAACAAAGTCGTGGACAAATTTCTCTTCACCCACTTTGGTTGCAAGAATCGAAGGAATCGTGTCAAGGTCGTCGGCGCAGCCGGCGGACTGCCTGTAGTCGGAAATCTGCTTTCAACGTCGGTCGTCGGGGCTTTGCAGAGCAATGCGAAATGATGTGAGAAGAAAGGGGAAAATGGTCATCCCAGACTATTTAGGAGATAGTTTCCGATGTCACTACTTCGCGCCTTGAGCAGGCCAGTAACATATCAAGCAAAGGGTCTTTTCAGGAGCGGGAAATGTAACTTTTGAATGCGACACTCAAGCACGACCACGGCGCTTCGTCACCTCAGCGGCCCTGGGTCGCAGGATCGTGTCGTGCAGGACCCCAGTCTTGAAACGCAGACGTCACGGCGACTCGACTGCAATGGCATATTCGAAGAGCTCTCGCGCATTTGTTCGTTCCCCTTTCCTCCAATCTTCCCTAAGCGCCTTCTCCGCGCGTACAGTGTCCCAGTCTCTTCGCACCATCTCGTCATTCAAGCGTTCATAATACGCTCTGACGCAATCGGAGTCGATGCTCCAGTCGTCGTAGTCGACAATGGCTTGTCTGCTGTTCGACGTTGACGCTTTGCTGCTTGAGCAGAGCTCCTATGCCAACGCAGACGTTCCGCCACCGCTCCGCCTGCGGCTCTCCAGGCGAGGATTGTCGCAGCAGTGCCTCTGCCAGCGCCAGCGCTTTCATTTTGCAATACGCGTTGTCGAACATCGTGTGGCGCTCGTCGTTGGCGGCTGCAGCCTCGAGGCCGTGAGCCGACCAGTGTGCGAGTGTTTGAAGTCGGTCGCAAATGTGGTTTCGGGCGTCAGGGCTCGGAGTTTCTTGGTCAAACCGTTGTAGGTACATTTCGGGCACGCGCTAATCTGCTTAAGGTATGGTATTCGTGGCGTACATCATGAAATGGCACAATTGATGCAGTTCAGCCGTGATTTTTATTTTTTTTGGAGCGTTGGAAGCTCGGCGCTGTACGAGGATCCGGTGTACTACGTATGGGTAGCTTCCCTGACCCACCCTAACCGCAACGTCTCTTGCCCCGGCGCGGAAATTCCACCCCACGGAGGAGCTAGATGTAAGTGCTATTAGTACAGAGCTATAAATTGTCACTCACTATGTTACCGCCTATAGTTTGATCCAATACTAGCAGTCTTATAGGATTCCTATGATAGTTTAGATATTATTATTGATACTTAGAGCTATAGCCTACATACATTGTATTAACTACCTAGGTATGTAAATTAAGTCTGAGACCTAATGTACTTAAGCAATTTGTGAGATGTAATACACTACTATAGCTATAAGTGTTGCGGGAGGTTCTTTTTTAGATACTGCCAAATCTGTTTTCAAAAGAACCACTGCGCGTTCCGCAATCATATATATTGAGCTTTGGGTACTGCCCCTTATTATAAATAGGAATTACACTAGCGTCAACAATTCGCAACACCATAGTGCCAGACCCTAAGCTTTAGAGTTCATCACACCACCTTTCTACTTGGGCATCATGGCACATGTGCTTGTAGGTGAAAAGTATTCTTTCCTGCCGAGTTAATATAATCTTTGACAATGTCAAGCGGTACCTTATGGAGATAATTCGGTATGCCAGGGGAGCGCTGACCGCTTGGCTTGAGCATAGATGCTAGCGGTTCGGACTTGGCGATTGCGTCTATGTAGCGAACATGTCGAGCCAAGAGATCAGTGCTGTGTGGGTTGCTTAGGTACTGGGGATCAACAGTCGGAGAATCCCCCGGTTTGTTAGACGCAATATGACTGCTTTCGCAAGAGAGAGAATGTAGCAACTCACAGCAATGGTAAGGAAATTCTCCGGAAATTTAACGCGAATGAGTACTTTGCCTGCACTCAAGCCTTTGAAATCAGACTATGCGGAAAAGTTAAAACAACCACTAGTAGCTTCGCTGGGGTTGAGAAGCAAGGAGCGTACAAATTCAGCGAGCTCAACCTGAAGCGGTTTGGTAGTATCAAGGTGACGAGAGACAGTGTCAAGAACAGTAGAGAGTTCCGAGACACCGATATCAGGTGTCCGGAAATCGGGAACTGGAAGCAAAGCAGAGGAATAATCGCCGCTAACAGTGAAAGGTCCGAATCAACGGGTATTGTAATCGTCCGTGGTAGCGCTCAGTAACTTTTGGAACTCAACGCATGAGATTATCTTTAGTCTTTATGGTGTCTTGGACTTCAAGGGTGATACTCGCGGAGACATGGTCTTGGAGGGTTCTGCCTGACGCTGGGATTATCGACAACAACAGGAATTTTGTACTTCTTCGGAAGGGCCCGCGAGCCAATGCCTGAGAGCTCGAATATCTTCGGCGAATTGAAGGTACCAGCGGATATGATAACCTCTTTGCGGGCTTTCAAAGTCCACAGCTCTTCGTTCTTGACGGACTGGAATCCAATAGCAATGACTTGCCTGTTTGAGGTTGAATCGTTGAATGGTATTTTCTGAGCCACAGCATTGACAATCAAGTGCAAGTTATGTCATGCACATGCATTCGTCGTCACTTGATGAGGCCGCCGGATTTCCAGCTGCGACTGAATGAACCCGGTACAATGAGGCGAGCTGCATCTGCATCGTTTTCCAGGCGTGCAGGGGCCTGGCAAGACAGACAGGTCAATTAGTGCTCCAGCAAAAGCTTTGATAAGTAGTCATAATTGTAATCCAGGCACATACGACCATACCTACTGGAAAGCACGCGGTCCCGTCCGCTCCCGCCTCGTTAAGCCAGTAAGGGGCAGATTAGTAGTTGGGTCGGTGACGACCAGCGAACACCGGCTGTTGTATGTTAGGGACATTATTTTTGTCTCGAATCCTGACTTTCATCCCGCAAAGACATCATAACGTGATGCCCAATATGTCGAATTGTCGAACTGGGCAAATCCATTTGTTTGACCATGCCAACAGATACTTCTTTCATCTAGTGGCAGCATTCGACGGCCAGATGGCAAAGAAGCAACATTTTATTTCGGAGGAGGAGGCAGGCAGCTGGTGGTGGCAAAGTCAAGGCCCATGGCGCGCACAATCCAGAGCGACAATGACTACGTTTGTCGGAGATTTGGGCCATGCGCAGGCAAGACAATTGAGCCCTCCATCGAGGCAAAACGCCGCATGCTGATAAGCTGTCACCCGACTGAAACGAGCGAAGTACACGGGTGCAAATCTCTAGTACTTGCAAAGTAGCAC
>JARJRV010000648.1:0-21294 GCA_030783925.1 Aschersonia sp. MBC 735 | reverse complement strand
ATTACTTAAGGCTATTAATAATAAGGCATAGCTAGCTACTATTGCTAAACAAAGGTTCGAGGCTGTAGATATTACGGTGGCGGTGGCGGCAATATCTAACTATAGTGTTGAAGCTATTGCTGTTGCTAAAGCTGTTGCTGTTGCTGAAGCTATTGCTATTGCTAAAGCTGTTAATATTAATAGTGCTACTGCTGCTACTGCGAGAGCTGCCTAGCTTACCTAAGCATAGCTTTATTAAGAAGCTCTATTCAAAAAGAAACCTCTTAGGAACTTGCTCGCTAAGATTAGGTGAGACCTTCCTAACTCGATTTGGCTAGGGCGACCTGGAAGTTTGAAATCGCGAGCGGGAAATTTGCGTGCCCGCGTTTGATGGGTCATAACTATAACTGGCAGTTCGCGCTCAAAGACCTCCGGGGCAATGACAGAACCAGAAGGGGTGTTCGGTGAGGGCCCAACTCCTGGTATATCTGCTCAAGTATCAATCAATGTCACTCCGCAGCTTGCCAGGGTGCATCCTGACAGGCGTATCCTGCCATGGCGAAGAATGTACAACTCATTTGGCGGGGTTGAGAGGGGTTGAACGGAGCACAGGCGCCAAGCGGCCTTGAGGGGGAACTTGTGCATCAAATAAATCTTGAGAAAGGTTTGGTGATAAACAAGCCCCTCGAAGAACAGTGGGAAATAAAAAAAATCTGCTGAGATATTTAATACTCGAGGCCGTTCACGACATTAGTTGCTGTCGTCTTTTTCTCCCTCTAAGTAAGGTAAGGGCCCATGGAGGCTGGTAGGGTACCTAGGTACTTGGTGATCGACCAGAAGCCGACCAATCAAATTGCTCATGCCTGGCAACTGCCGACCCGATCAATGCTCAAGATTGGGACTGGGAAGCGCGTCACCACGCGGAGCGGTTTAATTCCAGCCGGCTTGCTGGTGACAGAACGAGTCTGGTACCTCGGACAGCTGCCTCTGCTTCGTGTGCACGCCATTGATGTGCCACTCGTCGGCGTCCATTCCTTTCGACAGTCTGTTGTGTCGCGCAACAGTTTGATAGCTGCGAATCGGGCTCGCTTTCCTGCTGCAGCCTGCAACAATTGCTCGATCTTCCACATCTCTTCCGGCTTGCATTCTCTCTTCCCACCTGGAACATCGTCGCATCGTCGTCCGTCGAGACATTAGCCTTCGCAATTATGAGCTGGCTGACTGCCCTGACAGGCTTCATCGCGCCTTTCTTTATCGTCATGTCACCGATCATCTCGTATGGCGATCAAATAGCAGCCATGCACCGCAGCAAGTCCAGCGCCGGATTCTCTCTCGACATTCCACTCATCATGCTCGTGGCCTCCCTTTTAAGGTATGGGAGACGCCCGACGAAACACGGAAGTTTGTGTTCTGTGCAGAGTTCTTCCCAAACAATGCGGCTCGGTTCATGAGATGTTGTCGGTGCTAATGAGAATCTGTCAACACGCAGGATATTCTACTGGCCTGGCGCGCGCTTCGATGGCAGCTTATTAGTACAATCTCTGGTCATGGTGGCCGTGCAGCTCGTCCTACTCAAGACTGCCTTGGATCACCGTCCATTGCCTGCAACCAAGGGAGGCGAAGGCAGTCTTCCCTTCTCTGGTCTGGAGCGAGACGGCCCCTTTTCCATCCAACGCCCTTACAACTTCTGGCAGTGGCGGTCGCACAAGCCGTATGCATACACGCTTCCCTCATCCTCTCTTTCAAAACTTTCTGTCGGCTGGCGGCGACTTGTGGCAGACTGACCGAATCTCTTTAGTTATTGGCATTTCCTTCTTTATTTCTTCGGAGGCCTCGTCGTCGCCGAAATTTTGCTTCGTCCAATCGAAACCGTTTATATCGCCTATTCCGTGTTGATCGGATACATCGGCCTGTCCATCGAGGCAACCCTGCCCATTCCCCAGCTTATCTCCAATGCTCAGTCACAGTCCTGCAAAGGCTTTCGGCTGTCTGTTTTGGCCAGCTGGATTGGAGGCGATGCCATGAAGCTCCTTTGGTTTTTCACGTCCAACAGCGAAATTCCTATGGCGTTCAAAGTGTGCGGCTGCTTCCAGGCTGTGTGCGATGGCTTGCTTGCTCTTCAATATTTCACCTACGAGGCCGGAGACCATGACCTCATGTTGAAGCAGCACGCTCTGGATGACGCTCACTGGACGCTGGGGCCTAGAGGGAGCCGCTCACGCTCACAAACGGCGTCTCCCAGTACACGGACTTCCATGTATGGCGAACCTGAGGCGGAATAGATGAATGCTCTGGACACGGTGCTTTGTTTGACTGTGTGGCACACAGGTGAGCCTCGGCTGCATGAGCAGACAAGACTTGGACTGTCGGCTGGGTGCAGTCCGCACGCGTGAGGAAGAACGTTGGAAGAGGTGGGTGGCGTCAAAGGGGACTGTCGGACAAGCTTCTCCAGATGCGAAAGCGCACTGAAGCTGGGCCGAATTACTGGGTATGGGCATAACGACTTTATACATCATTTCCATTGGGACTTGGTCTACCCTAATTCTTCCTTTCTCTCTCTTCTCTTCACTCACCCATTGAACCCTTTCCCTTCTTCATGTTTTGCCCAGTTTATTTCTCTTTTTAATTTATGTTTGGCAACTCGCCCCTCCTCGTCCAGTTTTATTTCTCCCGTTTTCCCTTCGCCTATTTCGTCGTATATTGGATAAAACATGACGTGCAGGGCAGAGCACTCTGTCAAGAGTGGCTACTCCTCTCCGAGAAGTGCAAGCCAGGTTGCTGGCGCGGGAGTTCGACATGGGCACGCATCTCTGGGCAGGGGCACCGAGCGTTAATCCATGTTAGGGCAGTACAAGGCCAAAACTACATATCACCTCGAGTGCACCACTGGCAGGGTTGAAAAGCAAATGATGCTTTCCTGTCATATGGTTTAAAAGCATGTGAATTGCCTCGGACAGCGTAAATGATACTGCAATCCTTCGTGAGACCATTGACGGCTATCCTGGCCGGTCTAGGCCAAGTAGCTGCTATCTTGCACGCACCGGGCCGCACCGGGGCCAGGCGTCGTTCAGGGGCGAGTTTCTTGCCCAGCCACCCTTTTTTTTTTATATTACTTTCAATGGGTCTGAATGATATGAATTGACTCGCCCGCTCTTGCAAGACAAATAGTTGCATCAACCGCTTCTGTAATATGTGAAGAGCGCATGAAGTAACATCCACACAATACGGGAAGAAAGGCTTTCTGTTGTCGTCGATTGCTGTCACTGTTGTTGTGCTTGCCCATATCCGCCTCGCATCGCTGAATCGACGACCACGTATCTCATGCGGTTGCCATGACCACACGATTCCTCTCCGCATCAAATAGCTAATGCAGTCAACCATCAAGGCACTTGTGACGAAAATGAATTGAGCGAGAGATTTTAGTTGACTCAGGTATGCTACCCTCTGCGCTAGGGACAGGATGCACACAGGCCATTGACACGCATCTCTCGCCAACGATTTGCAGCTTCATTTGACAGTCTACTGTCTGCGATTTCAGGAAGCCCATTTATTGTCTCCAACGGCCACCGTAGAGCTAACAGTATTCTATTTCACCATTAGAGTATCTCTAGGCAGGTCAGCCGCAGGGCATATGAGCTCCATCAAAGTCAAGAAGAGTAATTGATCGAGGAAGATAGGGGAAAACTTTGCGTTTTCGGCACCTGCAGGCCGGTCAGGCTGCGGCTGTCACCAACTGCCTCGAGTGTGTTTGCACCAGGATTGACCAGCTGCTTGGTGTTTCCCTTCTCAAAGACTCCAAACGAAGTCGCCTTCATATTTTCTTCGTTGCTTTCTCACCGCCACCACCATCACCACCACAACCTCCTTCTCTTCCGTCAGAGAATCGTGTTCCCTCTTACCAACCACCAATCGCACGCAGCAACGCAGACGACCGCGACCATGCCGCAACCTTCTTCAAAAGCCAACTATAAGTCATACGAGGCGCAAGCTCGTATGGTGAGGGCTATAGTCGCTGCTCATCCAGAGATCAGGTGGAATTACAAAGGTGAGCCTCGCCGGGCTTTTTCCCTCTTTCTTTTGCTCTTCACTTCCTCTCATTCTCGGCTTATCTATCCGCGCCCTCGCACGTCACAAACATCCTTCCATCCTGTTTTTTTTTTTTCGCTTTCCGTCCTGTTTTGGCGGTAATCTTCGAAGAAAAATTCAAAAACAAGAAAAGAAACGAAAAGAAAATAGAAGTTGACTCTCGCTCCCTTTCTGCCCCGACATTGTTCCATGTACAGAAATTTCAGACTGTTACGGCTCAGACATGACTGAACATGCTCTCAACCATCGCTTCCGCAAGATTCGTGCGCAATGCCTCATCATCAAAGAAGGTCGCGCGGCGGGGCTCGACATGAAGCATCTTGGCGTGGATGAGAATGAGCTCCCCTGCAAGAAGGAAGCTGTCGACAAGAAAAGTACGATTTGACAAGGTCACGACGAAACTCTAGCCCCCCTCACCCACTGGTCGCGTCTTTTAAACTTCCAAATCCCTCCCCTCGTTGTTAATCAAATTCAACCTCAAAGTGCCTGTCAGGACTGACCAAGTCCTTTTGTGTTTCAGACATAGCAAAGTATTTTGGCCAGTCCACCGGCGACGGGATCCAGTTCCAGTTCCGCAGCATCAAGAAGGATGCCGAAATGCTGCGGGCGGTCGAGAAAAGAGGTGGCGACGTGTCTTCGTGTCTGGCGTTTAACACGACGCCGTCATCCAAGTCCGCGCGCGCGACCCCGTCCCGCAAACGCAAGTCTTCCGACGAGGACGACGAAGAGGTGGAAGAAGAATACGAAGAAGTCGAAGACTGGAGCGGAATGGACGAGACCCCTTCCAAGCGCAACAAGAAGGCCGTTCCGGGCCAGAAGAACGGGACGCCTCGACGGGCTGCCGCCAGGGCCAACGCCACCGTATCGCAGCAACTCCGCAAGGAAAACGAGGAAGAGGACGAGGATAAAGTCAAGCTCGTGAGGGCGCACGCCGCCAAATCCATCTTCGGTGGCGATCGAAAAAGTCCGGCCTTCAGCAACGCGACCATCAACCCTGGGCTTTTGGACGACATGACTGATTACCAGTATGACGATGCGTACATGTCCACCACCATGAATATGGGTATGGGCGACGGCTACTTCATCCAGGCAGATTTCGACGGAGAGGGAGAGATTTGAGCCTCTTCAGGAGTTCCTCTCTCGCACTTTGATACAGGCAGAGTACGAAGGAGAGATACGAGGCTCCCAGGAGTTCCTCTCTCACAGCCGGTGGTTCTGCTCTCTTTCATCTTCTTTGATACAGGCAGAGTACGATGGAGAGATACGAGGCTCTCATCGCAGCCGGTAATACTGCTTTCTTTTGTTTCCTTTGATATCCTACTTTGACATCCCCCCCATTTCCCGGACCTTGGTTCTCTCTTTTGTCGTTTTTCTCGTAGCCAGATTTGTCTTTTTTGGCTCGCACAGAGGAGGTTCGCGCGCGCGCGCAAGGTACATCAGCGCAAGCAAAGCACCTTGCAGATTTTTGCTTCACGTTTTCTGTCTGGCCCCTCAAACGGTCCATGGAAAGGACCTACGACAGGCGCACACGTTGTCATGGCGCCTTGACGTCTAGAGTCGACAAGTTGGAGGCAGGGCCTCGTTGTGCCCCAGTCCCTTCAGGGACAAGTATCAGCGAAACGGCTCATGTCGTCCGATCTCTTTTTTGGCTCCCCACGACAGGACATGACAGAAGGCATCTCGATGCAGTGAGGCTGGCAGACAGCCTCGTATTTTACCGTCCTCGTCACTTGGCCATCGATAGCTAGCTACGTACGAGGTATTAGCACCCGGATTGATCTATCGAATCGAACACCCGAGACGTACATGTTCCCTTGCCCCCTCTTCGTGCGTATTCGCTCCTCCTCTCGCAGTCCACGCCGTAAAGTAAAGTATAGCACTGCATGAACAATAAAGGAAGCAGCTAAAGCGTGACCACGTTGGCACCCACCTGATCGAAAGCAAACGGTTGCCCACCACCATGTCCTGCTCTGCCTGGGCACGACCTGCGGTAAGCTTACTTCCTGCATGCTTCACACACCATCAAGACGGAGACACAGCGACTGCCGCGTCAGCCGCCACCATACCATCAATTGCAGCGCTCAGAATAGTCATCCAGGCCCCCCGGAGGCCGCGGCGCCGCAGACTCTCCCCGGCACCGAAGCCCCCCGAAACAGGTTTAAAAGCGCGCGCCAGTCACGGCTCAAACTTGTGCTCTCTCGAAAACCACCGCCGAGTCACATGGTGCCGGGACTCCAAACCGAAGTCTCGAAGCCTTGTACCAAACCGGGTCGGAGAGCCTGGATTCGTGTCCTTGTCGTGCAGCAGCACATCGCCCACACAAAACAGGCGCGGTAGCGGAAGCGGCCCCCCCCCTTCTTACCCTGCATGCAGACGCGAAAAGAAAAGGCAGAAGGGGGAAAGGTAGAAGACCACTGCCGCAAGTCACAAGTGGGAAGGGGGAAATGGCGGATTGGACCTGACCGCATGGATGAGCCGGATGGCTCGTCCACCCCCCTCTCATGGTCCCGTTATCTCTCCCTACCTCGCTTTTGCCACAATAAGCGCCTGATGTGCTAGAATTAGAAATCACCAACGCTTTCGTCCACCATTTGCACACGGACGGTAGTCACGCATGGGGGTCGGCGTCACGCAGAATCAGACCAGACTGGAGCACGGGAGGCTCAGGGCGCGTCCTTGGGATCCAGGCCCCCCCCCCCCCAGTTCAGGCCTGGCTAATGCCGCAAAAAGAAATTGGGTTTGCTACACGTTGTCCCATGTCCTTGTTGGCCGAAGAACGTCGGTCACCCAACGACGCTGCACGACGTCGGTACGTTGCACGAGGCAATGCAAGACAAGGGGAGGAAGAGCCGGTGAGGAAGCGGGAAGGGTTTCATTGCATATCGTTACTGCCAGAGGCAGATGCTGCTCTGCCGAAGGCCAGGAGACCCATGTGCACGCATGGCCTGTACGACACGATTTGAGAGTACATCCAGAGTACGTCCATGTGCACGGAGACTACGGGTGCAATCGACATGGGCGTCAGGTCTCTTCCGACGTGCGGCATTTGATTCCCTTTTTTTTGTGTGTATGTGTGTGCCAGGCGGGCCCAAGCAACCGCTGGACCGTGCGCGAGACGACGCGGCAGATGGTGGGAGCAAAAGCAAGTCGAGACGGGAAAAGAAATAGAACTTCGATAGGGCAGGAAGGGAAAAGAAAAGAAAAATGGAACCAGATCGGTCAGAAAAAAGCAGGATTCGGAAGATTGATCAACAGCCGAGAAAGGAGTACGAGGGTGGGGCGTGCGTGCTTGTTGTGCGTGAAGATCTGTGTGTGTGTGTGTGTGTGAGTGAGAGAGAGAGAGAAAGAGACAGACAGAGAGGCCGTGCCGTCTGCGCGGTGTGCTGCGCAGCCCGTACGGAATACGGAGTATTAGACGAACAGGCGGCATATGGAAGAACAAAGAGAACAGAACATGCCGAGGGCAGGGCAGGGCAGGGCGACTGCGACGTAACAATGACGGCAAAATGCGAGAGAGAAGTCTCTGACAAGTCTCGATGCGTCGACGATGCTGTCTGTTGCCTCTTTGTTCATGTTCCCCCCCAATCCACAGGGCGCACCCGATCACCCGATTGAGCGACGGAGGATTCTTTCTTTCTTTCTGACTAGATGCGGAGGCGAAGCTGTGGCGGAAAGGCCACGGATCGCCCCGATCATGCTGACGTCTTTGTTCCGCGCCACGAACTCGAGATTTGTGCCACGAAAAGCTGCGACACGGGCACTAGCTCGATGCGGCCGGCCGGCATTTCTCTTCATGGAAGGCATGGTTGGCGAAGCGTCCCGGGGGCGGCCCAAGAGGATTGATCAGACAAATCATGAATATGATGCGTCAAAACGAAGGACAAGGCAGAGCGGACGGTTGCCGTTCTTGGCTTCTTCCCATCACCGCCCATCAAACCCCGAGGATCCCAGCTTAGTTAAAGCTCAGCGACACCAGCATCGCAATTCCTGATTTGTGATCCATCACTCCTTTGCTCGGCAGGCACTATGTACGGCGGCTTCGGCCCCGGCCCCCCTCCTCCCTCCATCCTGTTTGTCCATAGAGCCGGGATGCGAATGTCAGCAATGCAGAGAGCTCATGCTCGTGCAGAGCATATGTAGGGTCTGGGGTTTTTTGGAGGAGGAGGAGGAGGAGGAGGAGGAGGAGGAGGAGGAGATGGGCCATTTGTGCTAACGCCTTCAATAGTCGGCTTTCGGATGGCCAGATAAAGCCCACCACCATACCGAGTACAAGGACTGCCCTTGGTCAGCAATATGCTGCGCCATGCGTGCCAGAGCTGTCACGGGGCTTACTACTACTGGTTTCGACAAGGAGACCTGGGCCTCCCTTCCCATCAACCTTCTCTACGGAGTACAGCATTCGGTATCAGGTGCTCTGAGATAAGAAGGAAGGACGGACGGATGATGCTCCTTGCCGCTGGGGGAATGCCACACCATTCCATCGGCTTTCGCTTACTTCTTGTCCTGGCGGCTCTCAGTGAGACTGAACGGCAAGGGCTATAACCTGTGCCGGGAAATGGAGTGAAAGGGGGGGGGGGGGGGGGGGATTTGGAGTATTGGTGGTGGTCGACGGTGCCGAATGCATGCATCTTATTTGCGCCCAGTGTTGTACGGGAGTGGCATATGGAAAAGTCCCGAAGCAGCGACGACATCCGACGGCTCGCGATGGAGATGTTGAGGGGGGGGGGCTGGGTCGCCAGTCTACACACAAATATGTGTACGGAGTACGAACTGTGTATGTGTGTGTGCATGTACACATGTACATACGTATAGATTTACCGGCAGCACCTACATATGTATATCATATGTCACGGTGCCCGTACTTGGCCAAAGCTTGAGGTCGAATCATGGATCTTATCTCCGTCGTGACGAATGAACGCATGGATGGATGTATACATACATACATACATATGTACTCCGTACCGTACATATGTATGTATTGTAGATACATCGGTGGTCGTGTTTATGCCGGGTCGGTCGGTCAATGATACGAGAAGCGGCGCGTAGCAGCAATAATCCGAGCGTGGCAATCCGGTTCTTTCCGGAGACGCAGTGTGTGACGTCGTACTCTATGACAACGTCGCAGCCATCTCTTTCAAATTGCCAATTGCCCGTCTGGCATACCGACTTTGAAGTGTTCCATCGTTGAACGCCACTCGGCCCGACTGAGCAGGAGAGAGAGGAAGAGAGAGAGAGAGGGAGAGGAAGAGAACAGCGCACCCGTCGAGGACCAACAGTCCGAGGTCCTTGGACTTGCTGAGATTTGCCCTCTCGCCTCCCTGTCTGCCTGGGTCTGCAGCCGACACACAACGGAGGAGGGATGAGGTAGTAATAGCAAACACGAGCCAACATGTCCTACGGGGTCGTACCCGCCCGTCTGCTTGTGTCCCTGGGTACGGTGCCAGCAAAAGGGCGGACGGGAACAAAGTGGTGAGAAGCATCATGCCTGAATAGGATGTCGCCGAGAACCTCTATTTTGCTTCATTTCTGCCCATGCCGTGGCTGACATGGAACACCCGCCAGCTTTCCGGTCTGTCGACTCCACGCCGTGGCATGCAAACCATTGCACTTCCCTGACTGGAAATGCACACTCCCCCCCCGTCGCAACCCAAAAGTTCTGTGAGTGCCCAGCTTCTTACGCACATACATACATACATACATGTGTGCAGACATACATATGTATGTATGTGTGTGTACACGCGTAGGGCCAGAAGCATCCCGGCCGACTGCACCCTGCAATGCTGTGCTCCGTTGTCGTTGGGCTTGCGTATTCTCCCTGCCGTCATCACATTTTATGTAGATGATCTTCCTGTTGATTCGCTCATGTGCTGATGCCTACGACCCGACAGCTTGGAACCGGCCCGAGTGTGAGGGCAGGTGACTACGTGGTCGACGTGGTGCATGCGGTGAAGGGGAGGTCGCCGACGTGATGACCGATGTCGCCATGGACGAACCGTTCGCCTGTTTCGACTTGCTGATCCGGAGTCGTAGCCATCGTTTTGCTTTCATCTGATGGGCCGAGACGCCATGGACTCGTACAGACGGGGACCCCCCCTTCCCTTTCTTTCCCGTCCGGCCCCTTTCACTCATGCACTATGCCCTTATCTTCTCTTTCTTCGGGGTGCATCTTTCGCAGGCATTGGCTCAGATGGATGAAGCGCCCGTACGGAGTACTGTGCACTCCGAACGATGCTACCTTGGTCCAAACCCCCTTCGCCGCTTTGGGGCCATTTGCCTGGGAACGAGCAACAAATCGTTGATTCTTGGCCCTTGAATCAAATTCCAGAAACGGGTCATCATACGGAAATCTGAGGCGGCCATATTAATGTCCAGACTGCCGCAATGCCTGCCGACGTGTCCGCTGCCGAGCAAAATACGCCGAGGGTACTGCGGCAAGCTGACTGTTCCAGATCCTGGACCTGTCGGCTCATCGACGTGCCGACAGTGTGGCCGAGAAGAAATAATCTACAGGTCGTGCATGTACATGTGTTCCCTGTGCGTAGTCTGCAACAAGACGAGCGCCTGTCCAGGCACGCGTACGTCGAAGTACATTCTTATGTATGTACGGAGAGAATATGCAAGAACTCGGTACGTGACATCGATAGTCAGTGCATCGTGATGCCATCTGCTTCTTTGTGCATGTCCAGCGATGAGGCTCGGCGGTCGACCACAACGCATGCAAGTGCCGTGCGCCGAGGCCCCTGGTCAAACATGTACATACTGTAGGTAGCGTCCTTGCCTGAGCCGTGAAGTGAGAGGCAGTCCCACGGGTAGATGCTCGAGGAAACAGATGGATCAAAACCCGACTTGGGCCGTGACGCCGTCTGGAAAGGCGTGACATTTGTTGTCCAAGACGATCAATGCGCATTGTTCTGACCGGTGGTTTACTGCACCAGACTGCCGAGAGGCCTGTCCCCCCGGGCACCAATCAGATCTCTAGGGATTACTCCGTATTCTTGTCTCGAATTGTTATCTCTACATGGCCAACGAATTCCGATCCAGCCATTCTTGAGGTAGTCTTTGCACTGTGTTGTCGCAACGGGATAATTTTATTCTGCGGAGCCGCACACATCGTCGTCAACTCAGCAAAAGAAACAGGCATTGTGTGAGCTAAACGAGGGAAGGAGTCGAAGAGAACGACTTGCCGGCCAATGCAAGGTGTTGGTTGTTCATCATCAGGGCGGGCGGCCCAATCATGTGACGGTCCACCGTATGAGAGACGTCATCAGCGACACCGCCGTCAATCATGACCCTCTGATGCGCCAAGTAAAGCATTGAGGCATCGGCCGAAATCAGGACTGTTCAGTCCCGAGATATCAACAACGATGGCGACTTGTTCAAAATCGAGCTCAGGCCGGTTGGTACTTACTCCGTACGAACCCGGACTGTGCAGTCGATTGATCTCCAACATCCATCGTCCAAAGCAGCACATTGACAGATACTTGGCCTGCTCACTGGACTCCATAGGGGACGTGGAGTAGCGCAAAATGTCAGCTACCGACGACATTGCTTGTATGTATGGACACAAACCGGCAACAGGAGTCGGCCTCTAAACGAGCACTAGCGATTGGCTTTGATCAGATGGGAGGACCCTGTGCCGCCGTCACCTTTTCGTCAGTGCTGGGCACAAAATGCTACGCTATGTGCCGGATGTACGTGAACAGGACGATGCGGCCCGGCACAGGAGCGCTCCCGGATGGCTTGCCTTTTGCTGGCGGGTCGTCGATACTCATTTGCACGTAGCAGAGTCAGCCACCACCGGGAAACTGCCGGCCGGGCTGACGATGCCGGGGTCGTTCGGTCACCAGGGATGCCACGAGGCGGCACTGGCATCCTTTGCCAACGATTTGGCGCAGACTGTACTCCGTACTCGTGTTCCTTGCCGGACAGGGCTTGCCGTGCCCAGACAGCTCCTGTTGTCGAGTGTGAGCTTATATCCATCAGACTGCAGTCTCACGCCGCCAACCAGCGGAAGCAGTGTCGTCGCTCAAAGGGAGACGGCCGGGGCGCACTTTTTGGGGATACGGCCGGCAAGATTGTTGCTCTCGTGAGCGTTTCCCAGGATGATCAAACTTTCTCCCTCTCTCCCCAGGTCAGATGGCAGAGAGACCGAATGATGATGCGACGGGCGCGCGGGTGAGACGAGGGTGCCCATCCAACTTGAACGGGGGCGCTTTGGCAGAGGCGCGATGAGACGCTAGATTTGTTGCTGATGATGAGTGGCGCCACATGTTGGGACTGTCCGCGTGCCTCATGCGAAGATATTCTGCGGAGCACGACGTGCGTACGCTTGTGTTCAACATGCTTATTGTGGTCTGGACGGGACTGCGCACGAAAGGATCTTGACCGAGGCCTCCTTCGCGGCAGGCATTGCACCCAGGCAGACCCCATTGGTTCGGGCTGCAGGCTCTTCATCCACCTGCTTCCCTCTGAGAGGTTACCGACAGCCCGGAACTCCTACCTTGACGGAGGGAACCTTTGATTTCGCGAAAGGTCGGGGTGGAGCTCGGCATCCGCGCATTCCTGGGCACCCAAGGATGCAAACTCGCCTTGCTCACGCTCGCATCTTGGCCGGTGGCGAGGTTGTTATGAAGCCTGAACGTCTGGTACCTGACAAGTGCGGCCGCGGGCATCTTGGCTCCATCGAGAATCTGTCAGCCAGTCGACGAGAGTGTCGACTTGGACCGCTTGCGAAGGGAAGAAGAGATTGGACGAGACGAGAAGTGACTTGGTCTCTCTCCGCACGCCGGCCCGTCCTCCCCCGTCTTGCTTCCCACAATGGCAATCTGTAACTGATCGCTAGACCGCCACTTGTCCGCGAGCGAGAGACTGGGGGACGCTAAACTGGTCAGCAAAACTATTCATTTCAGCTGAAAGCATCCCAGCCAGCTGCGGACAGAGCTTGAACTCAACGGGCTTTGCTCCCCCTGCCTATGGGTATGTTTAGAGTGACAGCTGGCCTTCGTGCTCCGCGCTGCTTCCCATCGCAGCCTTTGCATTGGCCCATAATAACCGGGAACATGCAACGTAGGTTTTGGCTATGGTACGTAGGCCCAATGGTGCATCGTGGGCTGTCGAGACCCTTGAGCGAATTCGATTGGGACCCTCCCCTCCCCCATGACTGTTGCAGTCTGTCGGCCTTCGGAGATTGAGAACGCTTGGCAATGACGAACGCTGTTCAAGCTGCAATTCAACACAGATCGCCGCCCATGCCGGAGATCTAGTGCATGGATGTAAAGGAACTCGCACTACGCACATACACAAGGCATGTACAGAGTACGTGTGCGTGCCGTCGCTTGACATCATTTGCAAAGGGAAAGTACCATGTGTCATATTTGTCATTCAACGGACAGAATCAGAAACGCGTGACGCGCTGGAACCTGTTCGATCACCATCGAGGAAGGCCCCAGACCGATGGCCCGTTGGCGCATTTCCTAAATCTCGTACAGCTCTTACCGCGACCGATGCTTACCAGACTAGACCAGACCTGTTTTGCTTTTGTGCTCTTGTATGAGAGAAACATCATCTGTCAGCCCCCTTGTGTTGTCGAAGCAGTCCCTCGGATGAAGAGGCTGCCATCTGGTTTGGGTATCACAAGCGCGCAACGCGGTGCTCTCGGTCTGTCAGACGAACTTGGTGAAATAGTATGGAATGCTTTCAATGCTCCGCTGCAGCTCGCCGTCTTAACATTACCTGCAAAGAAGTGTTCCGTTATTTTCTCCGCAGCACTGGATAGCTTTGCCGTATCATGAGCTTCCTTCCAGGTTACGTAAGATTTGATGCTGATTGGAGGCGAAGTCACCTGTAATTGCTGTCTGCTGACCAAATAAAGTCATCGCACTATTAGGTACTGTCTCTTTCAAGAATGCCACGTGCCAGGAACATGCGCTAGGGAGCCCGACTCAATAACCGCACTGAAGCCGAAAACAACATGTGCACATTGGTCGATACAAGTCTACGACATCTTGAACCCTGGCTGTCCCTTCGTCGCAAGGCTGCAAGTCGTAGAGATATATCTGACAGATACTCCGCTCCGGGTGACCGGGGCAGATAGAATTAGATGACTGAGCCTCATTCAACGAATGGCTTGTTGGCTCCTGGAGAATATGAAATGAATCGTGTAACGACGTGTTGCTTGATGATCTGGTCATTGAACGACACGTCATGTCACTTCGCGATTGTCCGCCTTGAGATGAGTGACATCACTCGTCCGACTACAATAGAGGAGGCAACTAGGATTGAGCGTGCTGTCTTCAAATAGGCAAAGCACTTTTCGTGAAACCCTTGACTGCCTGTGACAAGGTTGCGGTCGCCAACGCCGTATACATCTTCATTCTTAATCTCGTTTGGGCGTGGGCTTTGACTCAGCGAGTCCGCTGCTTCCGTTCTGTCGGGCTCATTCGACCGACCAACAATTGTCGGGTGTCGCTTATTCGAACCCGTTTCGGCCACAGTCGCCGAATCCGCCTGATCGGAGATGGTTCCTGATCAAGAAACCAACGGCCGGTTGCACGTTGCTTGTTGAGATTGAGGACTGGGCCTCCGGCTCTCGTGGTCGGGGGGATGCGACGGCGAACGCTTGATTGAAGAACCTTGTATGTGTCTTCCGGGAGCGAAACAATCAACGGCCAACGTAGGGACAAATGCCGAGCGCCGCAACCGATTACTTTCTCGAAAGGCTTTTGAGCGGCCAGGGCAGCCGTAAGGGCCATATGTCCGCGCCAGCGGCGCATGAACGTGACCCATGCAGCATCCAGAGAAATCCGTTTCAGTCGCGACAAATATGATGATTGCTTAATTGTGCTAATTTGCGACCAACCCGCACGTTGGCTGTTGCAAAGCTGGAGGGTGCCCAGCCGGGGAAGGACCCGTGCCAGCCCCAGAAGGTCCACGAGGCGAGACGTCATGTGCATCAACGTCGCCATTGCCTGAGCAGCGAACATGGCGTTCAAAGATGTAATATTCGTAAATATTCTGCTTTCGTGTGGAACAGGACTGAATCTTCGAATTTGACAGTCTACTCATTTTTGGTTCACTGGACGCGTTCAAGAACGTTCCGATCATATGGTCTGAAGCAAAAGACGGAGGCCGCATCATCCTGATGCCAGAGTGCGACATATTCGCGCAGGTGGTGAATGTCACTGTCGCTGCTCGATGATTACCGTGCCGTCGCATCTGGACTACAGCACCCCAACAGCCCAGAACACGCTACCCAGTGTATTGTTGCGTCTCATTGGCTCCGCACTCCTATCCGAAGCTCGATCGACGGCCCTAAAACACTGAACTCGCGGGCTCAATGCAAATCAGCCTCGAAGTCGTATTTCCGGCTGGGGTAAGGATAGGAGGAGCCCCAAAGCCTGTGAAGGCGTACATCCAGTGGCACCAACCAACAACTGAAACAAAAATCACGACCGCGGCTGGCCCAAGGTCCAGCAATGCCAAGGCTAGAGACGGATTTCCACACCGAGGCGATATCAGATCCCGCAACAGATAGCCGTGGCCTGTGAGTAAGTCGGCAGCGGCATCGTCGAAACCGTACAGAAGAAACTCGGAAGCGAAAGCTCGATCTGACTCGAGACATCTCCTAACCTCTCGAACATTCTCTATCAGGTAGTGTTGAAGGCTTTAACCGCAACGAAGAGCGCTGCTCAGCGGTAGAGAGAAGCCTTGCATGATTGATTTTGATCATCAAGGACCAAGCCCCGCAATTGTGCGGGCTGAGAAGGCGCTAGATGCATATGACCAGCGCAGCGCAGCGAAGGTGTTAGGCGCTGTATTGCCCTGGACTGCCATTGTGCAATACAGCCAAGCGTCACCCGAACATTTGATTTCCATATTGACAAGGCCAGAGACTTGCCGTTACGCGTATGCTGGCACCAAACAGTCGTCGAGTCTTTGACATCGTATGCCCTCGAATCTCACACGCAGGCTCTTCGCCCTCAGTCTGCATTGTGGCTGCAACAAGGCATTCGTCACGCAAGGCGGATCAAACAGCGCAAACGCCAACCTGCGGTCTTGCGAACCTCTGCGCTGGGGCTATTCAGGGCCACGTGGAATACTCACTAGCTTGCCCTGGACGAATCAAGCGATGCCAGACAGGGTTGAAATCGTTTGAGAATCTTGAGAGCCCAGAAGTATCAGCCAAACTGATTTTTGCCCTTCGTTATGAGAGGATTTGAACTTGTTTCATGAGCAGCAGACGTAGTCGCGGGCACACACTATATGTCAAGGACTGCACAATAGTCCGAACGGAGGACTCCGACATGGTAGGGACTCGGTCGCCGCCGCCCAGAGACCGGATGACTTGCCGAACGTAATCTGGTTCCTTCTCCGAATACCCTGCTTGGTGTGGATACGAGGTTCATCATCCCGCGCGCCAAACAATGCGTGCGTGGGTGGGCGGCGGAAAAAGTAAGGTCTCAGAGGGACACTAGCATGATGCGCGGGGCGAGTTTGGCAGACGGTGCAGTGGTTCACCGGCTGGGGCTCATCAGCTCCAGCTTCTTTTAGCAACGTGATGGCAAAAGCATTTCGAAAATGATCCGTCGAGTTCAGCAGCCGGCCGACCGAGTCCATTGGGGCTTGCAGCGCCAGCAGAAGGGATTCCTGAGGCGAACATGAAGCCCCATCCCGCCGGCCTGCCGTTTCATGGCCAAGTGCTTTCAAGCAAGGTGCTTTGTTCAGCACCACAACCCTTCTCGTCATCGCCGCATGTGACAGTCGATTTGGCTGTCATTCCAAAGTTCATGTCGGGATCCAGTACGGGATGTTTCCGCAGGCGGGGAATCCAAAGCTGACAACCAAGTGCCTTTTGACGAAGTCGGCTCCCCTGCATGCGCATCTGGAACAAGCGTGCCATGGGAATCTCCAAATTACCACCCCTTCTAGAGTTTCGAAGTTTTAGGTGGACTTTACTACCACCACCCCTCCTCCTTTGTGTAAGCCGGTGGATGTTTTGCGTGTTCTCCAGATGATGACGGAGCTGGATCCCGCGGTATCCTCTGCTGACACGCCCTCATGCCATAGGCGAGACCGCGAGAGCCTGTTGCAATAAACCTTTTGAACAATCGCCCACAAGGTGCATTTATCCGCTAGCGTATCCCTGTCGACCGCCACTTATCTCCAGAATCCTCCAAATCCGCAAATCATCTCGTGGCCCTAGTGACAGAGTGTTAGGCCAAACACGTGCGGCCACTCCCATGTCGCGGCACTCGGATGCCATCTGACAATCGATGGTGGCGTGGTCCTGTCAGGTTGTATTCAGCAATGCTCAGCTAAAATGTGGTGGTACGTTGGTGTCCTCGTTTGGCTTGTCCTCCATACCCTGCCGAGACTTGCGACTTCTTGATATTGCACCGCTCCTCTTCTGTATGAAAAGCAACCCACTCCCATGTCCACAGTCGAGACCCATATCCTTTCTCCGATCTCCTAATCCTCGATTTGTCTTTCTTCTGCTTTCTCAGTCGGTTTGAGTAATCTAAGCTTTAGGAAACTGCTTCAAAACAGCCCTCGAATTTGCTTGCTTGGTCCAGAAGAACGGAGCGTGATCGAGAGAACTTATTGAACTCTGTATCAAAGTTGCTTCTACTCCACCAAAATCGTCGATATCGCAGTGCCCGCTCAACGTCCCTTGTTGCAGTGGGCGCCAAGACTGTTTCCAGGGTGTATTGAATACGTGAAAGGAGCCTTATTTCCACCATCCGAGTCCACTGTCGGCTTCTCGCAAACCACAAACGACTTACCCATGGGCTTTTCAACGGGCGTCGAGTCCTTTCAGCGTTTGGGTTCACCTGATAGCCCGCCTGAGTTGGCAAGCCCAGGCGCCTCCTCGTTCTCTTCAAGATCTTCCCCGCGTGCTGAGCCGGCTTGGATGCAAAGAGGCACAACTTCGTTTTCCATGCCCCAGTATGAGAAGGCTGGAGCTGCTGGCCTATCGATGACGCCTGATGGCAACGGAGCAGGGAGACAGGATCGATCTGAGCCGAGCAGCCAAATTCTGTCACGGCAACGACTGCCACCTTTGCATAGCTTGTTCGGTCCTTCATCAGCTATTCGACCGACTCACTCTCCGTTCGAACCGGATGCATCCTATTTGGCACCTTCGCCTATCGAAGAATTTCGAGTCTCGCCTCATATGAAGCTGAACACTGTCTCGTACTTTCCTTTGGTGTCTTCCTCAGCTTTGCGGCCGCGAAAGTCGAGTATCTCCCGCCGAGACGATCATGCCTCAGCAGATGTGTCTCGTTCGACTTTGCCTTCTCCGTCACTGAAGCAAGCCCAAGGTCGACGAAGCAGGTCTGCATCCCGCCTCCAACCAGAGAGCGGCAGATGGTCGGCGCGTCAAGAATCTGATGCGAGTGAGTACTCACTTATATCTAGGGAGAAGCTGTATGCATCCCCTAGAGACCGGACTAGGACTCAGCTGCCGGAAACGGGAAAATCCGCCAGGGACTATGTGGCGAGTGCCACAAGGGAAAATAGTCCCAGTGTGACTACAGCGCCAGAAAGCGGCATCGTTTCGGAGAGTGCACCTGCCGAAGACGGTCTCGGGCCGAAGATCTGGACAGGCGATTGCTTCTTGCCACGATATGTCAAAACTGCCGAAGTCCCGGGCGAGGGGATGTGCCATTTCTATGACGATGGAAGTCACTGCAGAACTGTTATTGACGGAGAATTAGTCACTCCACACTGGGGTGTGACGAAGGCCGGCAAACCTCGCAAGCGATTGGCAATTGCTTGCACCACTTGCAGAGAGAAGAAGATCAAGTGCAACCCCGCCTTTCTGAGCTGTGCTCAATGCGACAAGTTTGGAAGGGTATGCGAGTTCAGGAACGCGTAAGTAGCCTTTTCAACGCTCCATTGATGTTGCCCAAGTCTTGACCAGACGTAGGCATAGAGGCGCACACAACGTCTCACCGAGCACCTCTTTCGCTGAACCCGAACTCTTTGAAGGGCGAACGAAGGGGAGCATTGCAGAACGAGACAATTCAACGTGCTCCAAGGACGAAGTTATCATTCCGAATCGTTGTCGAATAAGCCACCGTAAAGACGCGCCCGACACGAACCATCCCAACAAAAGAGTCAAAGTTGGCTCTGATGCGTATTTGCTGAATGGTGAACCGCGATCTGCGAGAGATCGACACTTGTACCACACGAAGCCCCTGTTACTCAGTCAGCCAGCCGTTTCGGACTTGTCAAGACTTGACGACGATGCGTTGGTCAGGCTTTGGCAAACGAACCCCTACGTATCTGATCCTCAATTCGTCAGTTGTACGGTCTCTCAATTCTTTGGGCATATTCATAGTATGATGATCATACCCTTTTTGCCTGAAAACATGGTGAAGTCTTGGATGGCGGCGACCGTTGACCGAAAATCGCCCGAAGACTTGATGTTACTGTACAGCATCTTGGCTGTCGGAGTACAATTTTCAGAAGGTCGCAGTCAAGTTGCTCATGAGTATGCGCAGGTCGCGCACTTTGCCCAACGATCTTTGAAGGCAGGATCGCTTCAATTAGTTCAAAGCAGAATACTTCTCGCGCTCTCCAGCATTGTGGTGGCCCGCAATGGGGACGCTCACGAGATGATGTCTTCCGCAGCAGCAGCATGCGCCTACCTGCGGCTGAACGAGGAATTGGACGATCACTGGAGCGATTGCCGTCCTGCGCAGCTTCCTCTTGACATGACAACAGCATGCTACGCCGAGTCTAGACGACGAACATTGTGGTCTTTGGTCATGCTGGAGCGCTTGAATCCTCTATTCCCAGCCCGAGCCCCAACAATCCATGCAGAGGATATCTTCATTCGATTGCCATCCGACGCAGCGAGTTTTGAGAAGCAGCTAGACGCTGAGATGCCTATGTTCAATCCTTACGAAGTCAATATCAGTTCACTCAACTATCGACTCACAAATATCGATAGCCATCTCGTCGAGATGGTTCACACCTGGACTTCATGCCAATCAACGATCCATCGAATGGCGAAACGATCTCACGGATCCGGTACCGAGACCCTGCGAATTCACAGCCTGAATGAACGCATCCGCAGCTGGCAAAGCACTTTACCATCCAAGCTGACCTTCGGAGTTCGTAATCTTGAAGCAGTTGCATTTTCCGGTCAAGTCGGATCATTCTTGACGATGCACCTTCTATTCCATCACACTCTTCTTCAATTAAATCGGTACCAGACGTCGGTGGCCGAATTGACCGTGGAACAACGAGCTGCTCAAATTCGAAAATGTGGTGACATTGCGAAAGAAATCATCGGCGTCATTCATTGTATGGAACGTGTACTGAGCAATCGACCTGGAGGACCTACGGCGATGACGCCGGTCATGTCGACTGTTCTGGTCACTGCCGTGGATGTTTTGAGCGCGGCGGGTTCTTTCGTTACCATCGACGAGACCATTGATGATGTCAAGGCTGCCAAGGCTGTTATTGAGAATGTTGCTCGGCTCTGGGAGCATGCGAGATTGTCACAATTCGAATTAGAGCAACGGCTTCGAAAATTGTGTGTCATCCGGGCAAAGGGTCGAGCAAAGGGTCTTCGACCATGCCAGGTTGATGATTATCGTGTTGACACCTGCTCAACCAACCTGTCTGATCTACCTCACTGGTCCTTTGAACGACCACTTGAGCGAAGCTTTCCTGTCGTTATGGACGTAGTGTATTGCTTGTCTCGCTAATTTTAGCCCTTCCGGGCAATATGCGTGAGTATCTGTCAACGAACGTGTTTCTGAATTATTCTTCGCGGACATTGCAGGGTCGCTGGTGCTTCATGTTCGAGATGACCCAGGGTCCCATTGAACTTTCATTCAGGCCTATTTGACCTTGGATGGTGCTTGAGCAGGAAACAAGAAAGTGCAAGCACAGGTGTGTCTTCGTCAACGATGAATGGTTATCCGGCTGTCTACCGAGATAATAGTTTCTGGTCACAATGTCGACCTAAGGTGACATGTTTGATAACGGATGGCACATAGCATAAATGTGATAAGATCTGTGTTCTCTCAAAACAGTGAATGCATTCCATACGGATTCGGATGTCGAATTTAAGAGCCGGTCATGCAGAGTGAACTTCGCCACTTTTCGGCTTTGTGGCCCGTTATGAGGTTCTGTATCCTGCTAAATGTGAATGTGACATATCCCGAACGGGAAAGAGTGGGCTTGCCGGACACGCAAATATTCCTACGTAGT
>JARJRV010000635.1:0-10045 GCA_030783925.1 Aschersonia sp. MBC 735 | reverse complement strand
GGGGAGGGGAGGGGGGGGGGATTAGAACGTGAACTGTCTCGTCTAGTCTGCCAGATCCGGGGCCAGAGGGGCACTCGGCGCAAGAGCAAGATGACGGCAGACCGGAGATGGAGTTGGCAGCAGGATATGAGATTGGAGCGTCGGCGGGCTTGACACGCAAGGCAGCAGATGTCCTGAGCCCGAAGGTTAGGGAGGAATGGCGGAGCAGACGACGCTCACTCAGGCTTGGCCGCTGCTGCAGCTGGCTACCATTAGCCTTGGACCCCTGCAGGAGCAGCTGGGCATCGGCGGCAGTAGAAACCTGACGGCGACAATGGCAGTTTGGACCCGAAGCCGAATCCTCCCGCTTCTTCGTCTGGAGGCGCAAGGTATCAAAAGCCGTTTCGCAAGGCAGATTGATGACAGGAGCACTTTGTCCTCTGTCGACTTTGTTGTCCTTGGCCAGCGTCCAAATCCGTGACGGAAGGGCAGAGGAACAAGGGCACCAGGGATGTCCACTTGTGAGATGCTTGCTTGGCTGCTGCTTGGCGCCGATTCGCTGCGCCCTTGCTCACGGCTCGACCTCTCTCGAATATCCTGATTGTCTTGCTCACGCTGGCCTGAGCGGCCGTTGGGGTCGCAAGGGACGGGACGGCGGATCTATTGCTCGAGAAATGCTGCGCGCGGCCCCAGGGGGTCTCTGGACGACTCGACGAATGCGCACCAATGAACAGACGCGGCTCGGCGGGCTCTGTTTGGCTGCGATTGTTTCGTCTTTTTCTTTCCCCCTTCACTGGCGTAGCTCCTGCTTTGCTCTGGTATTGCCGTTGGGATTATCGGAGTGGAGGCGGCATGCACGACGCAGGCGAGGAGCCGATAACGAAACTGCCCAATGAGAGGAGATGAAAGGCTAGCCTGGAGGGGGAGGAGGGAAATGCGAAGACATGATTTGGTTTGACCTAGGTAGCCGGGGCCGTTACTCTTTTTAACACTTTTGACTGGCCAACTCAGCTCCGCTGCGGGGCCTGCACATGAGGTCCACTCAGGCCTGTGGCTGGCTGTGCAATTTTCGCTCTTGGTTGCGGGCTGATGACGTGTGCACGGACCAGCTTCTTTCTGGTCATCGTCCGTTCATCCAAGAGCCCAGGACATACGGAGTACAATTTTGGGTACTCGACGCATTCCCGCGCAAATGGCTCTCGTCAACGCATGAACGGGCTGGAAAGCATGGCGTGGATCGGGGCGAACTCGGACGTCCAGCCCAATGCCACCTGATAAGGCCGTTCAAACCGGGGGGGTTCTCTTTTCTTCTCCGCATACGGGACAGATACCTGTGCATGTGCTTGAACATTGAAGTACCGTTACTGACTTTCAACAATACTCTTCTGTTGCTCGCTGCTGGATTGGCGTTGAGATGCAAAGATAAACCCTCGGATATTCTTTGTGCTGTTTCGCCCGGTCATGCCCTGCTCTGCCCTTCGAGGCTCACGCCCGGGTCTCACCCAATTAACCGCCCCCGCTCGGCGATGTGGGCTGGTGGACGTGTGGTACGAACCAGGCCAGCCAGCCAGCCAGTCAGCCAGCCAGGCACGGCATGGCATGGCCCTACAAGAAGCGTGACCACAGAAGGGGTTGGGAGGGCAAAGAGATAGGACGTGAACAAGGAAGCGATGCATGAATGAACAGAAAAGGGGGAGAACAAAGGGGTAGAGAGAAAAGTGCTGGGGAGGAAAAGAGACGGGAGAAGAGGGCGAGAGAATTGACCACATGTCACTCCGTGCAAGCATCGACACGACAGCCCGTCCCCGAATTTAATTCCCATCTACCTTACTTACTCCGTAGCACCTGCCTGCTCCCTGCCTGCCTTGTACGGAGTGTGCACGAGAAATATGCAATGATGGAAGGTCCAGGCCAGGTTGGGTGAGTGGAGCTCCGCCTGTTCGAAGGGTCGGGGATCCGCACTGCTCCAGCCCTCGCCTATCATTCCAGTTTCTCCCATTTCGCCTCCAAGCCGCGCCTTATTTGTTGAGATGCTGCAGAGTAAAAGGGCAAGGACAAGGTCTCATAAACGCCTGGTGGCTCGTACAGATCCGAGCGACGCGTTTGGCGGCACGACGAAGAAGAAGCTGTTGCGGAGTGCGCACACGAAAGCGTGATGCGCTACGGAGCAGATCAAGCCAACGCGCATCCTGTAAGCCCGATACGGCGCCTTGCTTCTCACATGCAAACAACACTGGTAACGTCTGCTTAGTTGTAAGCCAGGAAAGGTGCATGGCATCTTGTTAGCCTCGCCTTCCTTGGCCAGTTTTTGCTGGCTCAACACCACTTCTCTGTCCACGCTGCCAACAAGGAGTACATCGCCACTAGCATCGTTAGTCAGCGGCTAGCACTTGCACTGTTCAGAGCAGCAGTCCAGTCGCAGCATCTGCGACGATGAAAGATATCGAGGCGATTATCGGGCGAATGTTGACACACCTCAGTCGTCCCCTCCCCTCCTTCGGAAGCCACGAGAAAGACGTGCAGCCTCTACGCATGGTTTCCTGACACCCGCAAGGTAAATCGGCCGCAGCTTTCCCTGTTCCCTCCATCCATTGTCTCATGTCATCCTGGTCCGTGGGCCTCGCAGCCAACCGTTCAGGTTTTAGCGCGCGTCAAGTCCGTGGGATTCGACCGTCTGACTGAGCTATCAATCTCCAACAGTCGTGCTCGCTTCCCTCTTCCCAGCCCTCCCTTTTCATGATGGCTTGTAGTCGACGCCAGCCTGAGCTTCGATTGTTTTGAGCACGAGTACTACTCCGGGCTTGCATTCCTGACAGAACCCATGCGCGTTCGTTCGCGTGGCACAATGTCATGATGGATTTGGTGTATCTACCGAGTACATCTACATGCCCAAGGTGGGCACAGGAACGTGCTGTGTGTACATATTTATGTACGTAATTCATGTTCAATGCATGTACTCTATGTGTCACCCGTGTTCCCCTCCTCCTCAAACAGCATCCTGTTCCGAGCTTTCTGTGCGCTCATCTCCACTCCTGGATTTCTGCTTTGTACGTTTCGTTTCGCTGTACAGAGTGCCGTGCCTTGCTAAGACCGGTTGCATTTCAGTTGTTCCTCATGAGGGGATGCCAGTCAAGAGCCATCGGCCCTAACCCACCACGAGCAGCGGCCATCGAGCGCTGTCGTGCAGTCTCGCGGCATGGGCGCCATCGCCCTGAGGTGACGTATAGAGGAGCATGGAGGCTGGACTTGCAGGCGGGCTCCGTGGGGCGTTCATGTCCTCTCGTGCATGGTCTCACAGCCGTCCGAGACACCGCCGTCGAGACTCGTCCGTTGGACGATCCTTGCCCGAACTTCCCCTCTGTCCAAGGTCCGCCAAGCCAGCCTCATGCTCCTCGTCATCAACGAGGTCATGGCACCGTTCGCATAGGCTCATACCGATATGGGCGGTCTAAACTCCTCGGTCGGGATGTGTACTGACCGTGCTGAGCATGTAGGGCTGGTTGTGCTGCGGCAAAGTGTTTATACGTTGGCTTTGCTGGCGCCGATACGATACCTCATCTGCTTTGTAGGTGGCGGGCGCTGTTATGCCAGCTGTGAGAATTGTAGAGGACCGTCTCAGACAACGGAAACGTCAAAGGACGGTGAGGGCCTGGTTGTAACCATGAAAATCCTCTTGTGCCTGGCAAGTTAAGCAATGCTTGGCGCCATCCATCCGTCCGTTAGGTTGGAGCTTCGCGACTATTGTTTGAATGTGGGCACGGCACAGTCTTCAGTTTCGCCAACTGTAAAGTCATTTCGAGATCAAGAGCAATTTCACTGATCGATGAAACTGATTGTCACTTGGCGGAGATGATTGCTATTTTCGACTGAAGTGACCGTCATGGCTCGAATTATAGGGTAGGCTATGTCTCCATCTCTGTCCCCCGGGCGGCTGCGCCAACACTCTTAGCGATCTATCGCGATACCACCGAGACCGCAACGCTGGGCCTTTCAGCATGGATGAATCATCGCACAAAAACGATCAATGGAATGAAGCGAAGCTTTCAACTAGTAGGTCACCTCCTCTCCGTGGTGAATCGGTGAGCAAAGTGTTGTGACTTCCAGTTAGGATGACAGCCGAAGTAGGAAGCATGGCACAGTCAGAAATACGTCATCTAACACTGCACATACTAATCCGGACTAACATCCTTCAATGCCTCTTATGATGAATTTGGAGGTATTCGCTCGGAGGCGGGTTCTCCCCGTTGCGGTCGGGCGAACCCTCCGAGTTTCTTCGGAAAATGATGATTTGAAACTACCCTCGCGTTGAGAATGAGCCTTTCGTCCTTCACTGAATGGGGGAGCCGGCAGACATCACGAGCAGAGGGTAGCCTCAAGGAGCTCGTGACCTCTTTCGATCGCCATGAGTCAAAGGTCTCCCAAGCCGCATAAAAACACATTCTCTGAAGAATCCCCGTACAAGTCAGTCACTAGATGATGAAATATTTTATACGAAGAGCCGCTTCGCCCTTGGGGCCGACGATCCCTTGAATATCGCCTGCCGCGACATCGACTGGAGAAGGCTCGCCATTGTTAATCACGGCTACATTTCAGAAACCGTCTCATATATGTAAATCGTGATGACTTAGTCTCATGTCTTGAGATCCACCAAGTCCCCTTAGTTAGACGTATTTTTCAGCTCACTGTGCATCTCGCAAGAAACCAGGATCAACTCACAATGTGGACAGTGAATTGAACTTCGACATGCGTTGCTGCATAGCCAACACCCTCAGAAAGCCTCTCAATTTGAAAAGCGCTAGACAATGTCATTTCTTTCTTTGAGTGACGAGCACCAAGGATCGAACGCCTCTGGGCACAATGAGACAAGAACCATGGCAAATGTAGCCCGGATCGCGGCGTCGGCATCACATGCTTGTCTGGCTATGAGGACCAACCCTTGGGTTTTGAACTTCTTTGTCGCGGCACTGACGTGGGACAGGGAACAAACATTCGGCGATGGCGTCGCGAAAGAGCATGCCAAAAGACCCAGATGATTGAAGCTGCCATCGTTGCGGAGTTCTTGCTGCAGGAATATCGACTTAACATGCGACTCTATTCCCCTTCCCACCTTGTTTTCAGGGAGCTCTTTACGAGGTTTAAAAGGAGCGATACATGGGCAGGACTCGTTGGATGCGTGTGACAAGAGGACGCCAGCAGGCCTGGCTAGCCCCGGCAACTCGCGATCTTTCATCATCTCGACCGGTCATTTAGCCCAGCGGCAAGGTGAGCACTGAGAGAAATGAAGCTCTCAGACGCCATGAAATTGTCACATATAATAGATGTTCGCTTCTGGCCTTGAGTTTCTGAATCCGACAGTCCTGACATTGCAAAATTCGGCGGCAGAGACTGAGAAGAAAGCAACAGGGTATGATTAGTGTCCAAAGGTGTGTTCTTTGTGGTTGATTGTCATATGAGCTTGTTAGCAGCCTTAGCCTTAGATAAGGGCGCTATGTACCCCGTCATGGAAATGAGACTTGAATAAGTTTTCCCTTGGGAGCAGACACGTCGAGCACATGTCGTCAGAGTCCGACATCATGACAGAGTAGTTGGATTGAAATAAAGACACATCTTTTCCACTTTTCGTCAGAACCAAGCTCGGCTCTGTCTCGCGATATAAATCTTCCTCAGGCTGTCGTGTCGAGAAGATGACTGGGGCATGAGTGACAGTGGCCCGTTGTCAAAGAGGAGAGATCTAAGGAATCATGATGCACCAAGGCAATCACACGGAGAGCCGATGTCGACTTCTCAAGCTCTGAGCCCATTGGCAACGAAAGACTTCTCTTTGTATCACTTACGCACCAATAATAATCTGACTATTGTGAAGCGCTGAGACGAAAGCTGCTAGAGAGGCGCGTACTCAAACGATCCGAAGAGACACTAAATAGCGCTGTTCTGCATGTAGAAGGACATTTGAAGGATGGACCGTATTTGAGTTCCGCGCCTAGATGCTAAGTTTGAAGAACCCAGCGGCCCTCGAAAAGCAGCTGTGAGAAAAAGGCAGCAAATGGACAAAACAATCCCACTTCGACATCAGCATGCCACCGAAATTAGACACCCGCCGACATGGGAGAAACGCATCAGGAGGCAATCTGGCCTTGATCGGGAGCAGAGCGTGCTTCACGAACCGCGCGCTCTCGAGACAGGCGACTGAGAGTTTGTGAACGGCCACAGCCTCGACAAAACACTGCTGCTGAGGCACCGTCACTGTTCTACAATCGCGGGCGATTGGCGCCTTGCAAGACGGGAAAGCTCACGAGGTGTGAACAACGAGTAGTTGCAGGAAAATGGGCTGGCTAAGCGCGCATGCACAGAACGCGACTTATGAGAACAATGATACTTTAGGCAGTCAAAGGGGTCGTTGCTGCCGTTGTCGAATCAGAGGTCGGCGGCTCAGATTTCAGGAAACAAGAGACTGTCTGTCAACGGCTGGCAAATGATGGGTGCAGCTGCTGCTGGGGCCGAGGCCAAGACAAGCGCCAACGGTCCGTCGACGGCTGGACCCCCCGTTCAACAATCACTGTGCACCTGCCCATGAAGTTTCGGATCGAATATGGAGAGGAGTGTTCTACATAAAGCGGTTGCCGTCGCCGTTTGGTTCTTCTTCTTCCTCCTCCAAAAGCCTTTTCAGTCGTCATCCCAAAACATATCAGCTCGATAACAGCCCCTGCATCTTTCTACTCCACCATATAGGCTGCTACTGCTTTCATCTACACCGCTCATCATAGAGCAGCTCGGATCTCACTGTCGGCTTCTTTTTCTTTTATTCCTTCTTTTCTTCCATTGTCGCCCCCAATTTCCTTCGGGGTCAGGATTTCAGTCGTCAGACCGTGCGTGCCGGCTGACTCGACTTACAACCAGGGGTGTCAGCGCGCTTACCGGATCTCTTCATCCACACGGCAAGAAAAAGTCGCCGATCCAATTGGGAAACTAGTCCGACCAGCCAAGATCCAACAAGACGACCGGGCTGACGACCGCCCTGAGCTTGTGGCCGATACACAGCCCTTTCGAGTGGTCCATCGTTCCTGCCAGTTGCCGCCCGGTTTCCTGTTGGATTTATGTCAGTCGCCGTCAACCAATCAAACGGCCGGCTCTGACGCGGTCACATCGATACGTCAGAATACATCTGCTGCGTGCGGCTGCGTCCATATTGAGCACGCGGGAAAAGAAGTTTTGTAGCCCAAGATCAAGTGCACAACAGTAGTCGACAGCTTTCCTTGCTTCTCAGATCATTTCGGACGACCAGAATCGAAGGCTCCTTGGTTATATTAGGCTTCGAACGTCAAGTCGGCTCACGTCCGACATTAAAAATTCCCCGTCGATTGGTGCTACTAGAACCACCCCAGCGGCCACCCCAGCGGCCACCCCCCCTCCCCTGTCGTATGTTCCGGAATCCTTGTCTTCCCGGATACCTTATCCCTTTCTGAGTCCTGACCCAAGGTTGAAGAGCCGCATCTTGCGAAGGGGAACGACGCCCTCGACCTCTCGCGGCAGGAGCTCACAGTGTTCTGCCCTACCTGAGATCTAGCTCGTTATAGGCTCGTCGGGCCAGCAAGGGTAACATCGAGCGCCATTGCCTCGCGCGTCGGCGCATATTTTGAGTCACAGCGATTCCTCTGCCGCCAACAAGGTACATCGGCAGTCTGTTTTGACACACCCCTCCGTTCCTAGATATCTTACTTTCTGTTCCATACCCGGCCCCTCTTCTTTGTCTTATAACAAAGTGCTCTCGAGAGAGCCGCCCACCTCGAGACACCGTCTTGTGATCATTACATTTGATGTTAAGACGGCTCACGTCCTCGCACATACGTGTTTGACCGGGAACCTGGAAAGGCATACAAACTTGTGAAAGCCGACTCAAGTTGATAATCATCAAACATAACCCGGGATTCGACGTCGTCGCTCTATCATCATGCCCACGACAAAGCCAAAGCTGGGCAAGCTTTCAACGCCGCTCACAGCAACGTTCCCGTCCGAGATTGCATCTGCCAATACTGCCACGCCTTTGTCTGCCTTGACGTTCCCCGGCAGGACTGATGCGGATTTCATTGGGACACCGATCAGTCCACCTTCTGCCTACGCCGACTTCCTCTCAAAAGCGCTGGCACTGAACTCACCGTCTGCCGAGTCAAGCTCTGAAAGCGCCGCCAGCAGCCCGGTGACCGAGGATGGCAGTGAATCTCCGCGGGAAAACCAGTCTTCACCCTCGTCGTCTGTCGGCAGCAAGCCTTCGCCTCCGCTGAAACCGCCTAGCGTGTGTTCAAAATCCTGTGCAAGATCAGCGACGATGTCAGCGTCTACGACTGGGCCTGCTATGTCATTTCCGAGTCTACGACTGCCGCCGAGTCCAGCCATTTCCAGTCTCGACTCCCCGCTCAGCGCCAGTACCGTCCGCACTCCTATTAGCTCCAGATCGTTTACTTCTTCTTTTGATTGGGATGCCGCACTGAAGGGTCGCCACTCAGATACAAAGCACAGGTCAGCTACTACAACTGTTCGGCAGTTGCGGGAAGTTGTGACCCAGACAATAACCTACACCCCTCGTATGGATCCTGCCCCTCGAGGCAAGAGACGCAGGGTGGAATAAGCAAGCCAAGAAGAACAATGATACGGCCTTGAGATTTGAAGCGGCGACGAGAAAAGTCACGATGTTGGCGAGAGGACAGTATCGGATACAATGAACACCACTTCAATCAGATTGCAACTGTGGATGGCCCCTCATGTCCCTCAATATTTGCCACTGCATATATCCGCAACATCTCTTTGTCCTGAAGAGTCCGTCTGGGCGCCTTCCCAGTTGCGGGTTCCGTTGTTTGGTCCTTCTTGCATGACCCAGACAGTTTTTTCATGCGAGCTTCCCAGACGTTGCAGGTGACCACTCATGCGTCGATTCAGCCGTGTAGCCACCAAAGGGAACAGCGTGCTCTGACGCGAGTGTGTGGGGGTCCTGGCGGATGAACGCATTAACAGGTCGATCTCTTGTCTTGCACCCCGCCGCCTCTCGCCCATGAGCTCGGGGGCTGCAACGAATGAGGGCAGCTTCCATTCGCCCGGAACTCGACGAAGTGACGGCTGTACTTTGGGACGGGGACAACGGAGACAAGGAGCGTCCCCTTTGCAAGCCTAGGAGCTAAAGCAACTTTGTCACTGGAATAGGTGGCAACAGACTATTATCTGCGATATCTGCGGAGGCGGACAAAAGGAGGAGAAGGGGGAGGGGGGGCCATTTGCGGTTGGCATGAGAGCAAGCCGGCTATGCTGTGGCGCAGAGGATTTTCATAGGCCGGACCAGTCAATCTATCACGCGAAATCGTTATCAAGGAGACGTCGACGCGAACAATATTTGACTGGTTATTTACGCCACATGTCTATAAGAGTCTGTTCTGAAGTCAAGGGCATCATGTGGATCACGACAGACGGCCAATAGGCCGTCATATGCATACACTATAGTACACAGTAGGTCGCCAATGCGCATCACGAGAAAGTGTTCAGAGGGCAGTTTGCATGCTGGGCGATGTGACTTTGTTTGTTTGTTTACGACTCCATAACCGAAGTTGCATGCGTCGTCGGTCCCAAGTACGAAGTACCGGGCCGCCAAAACAGGCCGGCGGGACGGGAAGGCCGCATTATGAACGGCCAACTCATGCCACTTCCAAGACACGGAGAAGGGCCAGTCAAAACCGAGACGTGGCGACTGATGGCTCGAAAGCGATGGCGAGCCGTGCGTGCAGTCAGCGAGCATACGCGACGGGGGGAACGAATCCTCGTGTCCTCATCTCCACGGACGTGTAGATGCACTGTCGTTTGGTACACGTCTCTTTACGAATGTAGATTGCTCAGGAGTCTAGTATAGACAGATTTAGGAGCGACGGTGAATGGGCTTTGCCTTGCCGCTCCTGTTCTCCTTGGCTCTGGATAAGAAAGAAAAGAAACTCATGACATCTCTGGCGCCGTCTTTCTGGATGATTCCCGGCGTTTTCCCTCTGGCCAAGAGATGAAGTGGACTGCGACCAGACAGATACTATAGCCA
>JARJRV010000633.1:0-18261 GCA_030783925.1 Aschersonia sp. MBC 735 | reverse complement strand
GTGGTGTACAGGTGAGTATAATGATATTCTTAGCCGACCTTAAAGTGGAGGTAAATCCTTCATAATACATAAAGGGATATTTAATCCTGCTTTAAGAGGACAATAAATATCTTCGAGATAGGTAGTAGTTAAGGTGATGGCTTAACTAGCCAAAAACTCTCGTAGTCGAAGCTGAAAGGTTGATCGACCACATTGGGTCTGAAAAAACCCCAATGCAAGTTAGTACAGCAGTGAGGAATCTTGGTCAATGGCCTAACGGCTGAACTGGCAACTTGGAGAAGTGGCAAGTCTTATTTTGATTATATTACAATATATAATCTATAAGATTGTATTAAAATTGAATAAAGCTTTGTTTATATATTGATAATGACAGTATATATATCGTGTCTTGACTAATTACGTGCCAGCAGTCGCGGTAATACGTAAGAGACTAGTGTTATTCATCTTGATTAGGTTTAAAGGGTACCTAGACGGTCAATATATCTTCTAAAATGTTAGTACTTGACTAGAGTTTGATATAAGAGGGCAGTACTTGAGGAGGAGAGATGAAATTCTATTATACCAAAGGGACTCGGTAAAGGCGAAGGCAGCCCTCTATGTAAAAACTGACGTTGAAGGACGAAGGCACAGAGCACAAACAGGATTAGATACCCAAGTAGTCTTTGCAGTAAATGATGAATGCCATAGGTTAGATTAAACTTTAATAAACTAATTTATTAGTAGTAAATAAATTATTAAATAATATTTAGTCTATAAATGAAAGTGTAAGCATTCCACCTCAAGAGTAATGTGGCAACGCAGGAACTGAAATCACTAGACCGTTTCTGACACCAGTAGTGAAGTATGTTGTTTAATTCGATGATCCACGAAAAACCTTACCACAATTTGAATATTTTACAGGAGTTGCACGGCTGTTTTCAGTTAATGTTGTGAAACTGTGGTTTCCATGAAATTAACGCAATCCCTGGCTTTATTTTTTTTTAATTACGATAAAGCATTTGATCCAAGATTTGGAAAGAAAAAGGGGACAAAGACAAGTCATCATGGCCTGCTGAATGATCTAGGAAATCATGATCGTGGGATAAACTATCAAACTCCGGGGACACCCTAAAGTTTCTGGTACTAAGCTATATATGAAAATATATAAGTGGCTGAACTAATTACTCAGGTATAGTAACAAGCCAGAAGATGATTGAAAAAGAAATGGGTTATCGCGGATCTAAGTCAAATAAAAATAATACTTTATTTGTAAAAGAGCAACGAGTAGACGGTAGTTACGTTAAGAAATTAACGTTAAGGTATACTCTAACGGGTTTCGAAAGAAATTATCAAGTCAAAATCCTTTCTAATCAAATAAATCAAATAAGGACGTATTCAGCCAATAACATTTCCCAGAAAAAAGATGTTACGGGTTTAATTAATCCTTGATTCATAACAGGTTTTACTGATGCAGAAGGAACTTTCTCTATATCAATTCAACATAATGAAAATTATGATACAAATTGAAGAGTTAAGCCCGTATTTGCTATAGGATTACACACTAAAGACATAGATATATTAGAAAATATAAAATCTTTTTGAAAAGTAGGTAATATACATAAACATGGTAAAGATTCTTTACAATATAGAGTTGAATCCATAAAAGACTTACAAGTAATTATAGATCATTTTGATAGATATCCACTTGTAACATGTAAAAGAGTTGATTATGATATATTTAAACAGGTTTTAAATTTAATAGAAGAAAAACAACATCTTAAGTTGCCAGGTCTTCTTAAGATAATAAGTTTAAAATCTATTATTAATTTAGGTTTAACTACTAAACTTAAACAAGAGTTTCCTACTTGACAAGATATTGAGGTGACTAAACCTGAATATATATTCAGAGGTATACCAGATCCTCAATGAATGGCAGGGTTTTGTAGTGGAGATAGTAGTTTTAATATTAAAATAAGTAAATCTTTAACTAGTAAGTTAAGTACAAGAGTTCAATTAAGATTTTCTATAGATTTACACATTAGAGAAAAAGAATTAATTAATTTTTGTGTTAAATTCTTTAATTTAACTGAAAATAAGTATATTTATCTAAGAAGTAATTCAGTTAGTTTACAAATAACTAATTTAAAAGATATTAATAATATAATTATACCTTTCTTTAGTAAGTATCCTATTAAAGGTAAGAAAAGTTTAGATTTTATAGAATTTGATAAAGTTGTGACAATGGTAAACAATAAGCAACATTTAACTCAAGAAGGGTTAAATCAGATATTAGCTATTAAATCTAGTATGAATCAATAAGTTTATTTGATTTATTTGTATGATAAATTTGATTGCTGTGTGATATTGTGGGCTATAGACGTGCCACATATTCCTACACAAAGAGATGCGAAAATGCGAATTTTAGCTAATCTCTAAAAATAGGATATAAATTTAAAGGATTGTAGTCTGAAACTCGACTATATGAATAAGTAATTACTAGTAATCGTGAATCACCATGTCACGGTGAATTAACCTTGGATTGGTACTAACCACTCGTCACATGCTGAAAAGAGTATGCGCAATAAGTTTGCTTTTTCAACGATTAGTAAAAAAAACAAACAGGTTTTGTATTCTATTTTTGAAAATCTTCGTATGCGTGACTCTAATTAGTGTCAAGTCGAAATACGGTTCGGGTAGTGGAAGTTGCACGGGATTGATTAACTTGAACAATAATTATATAGAATATGACAAAATATATTTATATAAAGGAGAGTTCCTTTATTGGTAAGAAGGGTCGAGCTGTAAACTCGATAGCATTACTTGTAAGAGTTCGAATCTCTTGTCTCTGTGAAGGACTGGCCTTACGGCTGCTGCAAGTAAGCGTCTTGAAAGAGATCAATAAGCATACAGGAGTAAGAGAGGTCTCTGCACTCCCCGTTTTATGCCCCCTTTCTCCTGTGGGTCACGCCCGTGGTGGGTCCGTCGTCGCGCCGAAAAGGACCCGAGCCTGAGGCTCGAGTCCATCACACTCTAAAAGTGTTCTATCAATAAACCTTTATTCTTGAAAAGTAGTATTACACTAAAAAATTATAATTATTATTTTAGCAATTCCAAAAGCCTTTATAGCTTAATGGTAACAATAATCCCTGTCATCAGTGGGCCTGAATAATCGTGGCAGGAGCAAAGCGCGAAGCAGCGCGAGAAACAGACAAGGTAGAAGATTTCGCAAATACAGACTTGGTCGTGTGATGGAGCGCTCAAGGACAAGTCAAATCTCTTTGTTGTTCCCTGGTGCATTTCGGCTGACAATAGAGTTCAAAGGCTTGTGAGCTGACGACGTCTGCGTTGTCCTCAGTCCTCATGTAATTGAAGCGAGTATTCGACCCGGTCATGCATACATCAACTAGCGTCAGACTCGATGCCAGAAAAGCTTCTTTCTCGTATGTATTCATATAATATAGGGGGTTCTGCTTCGATTCTGGAGGCGCTTTTTTGTCCATCCTGATTGAGCTGCGCATCGACTCTATGTCTTCTGTGGGGTTTTGTCTCGTCATGTTCAAGTCTGGCCGCTCCATATTGCCGTATGCGCCGAGCCAAGGTTTTTCACGCGATATACTGTATTGCGGCCTTGTCGCTGTCATCTTGATGGTCAAAGTCAGGAAAAGAAAGGCAATTATGGTGTCAATTGCTAGCAGTGGAGGAGGAGCCACACCATAAGTCCAATCGCCCCTTGTCCATATCTGCATCTTGTCACGGCGAAATTCCTCGAAATCCCACTCCCGTCTCTCGAGGTCCTCAGCGTTCAAGAAAATATAAACTGCGGCGGTCTCTTCGGGTCCTGGAATCTCGTCATCGCCCTCCTTTCGGAGCAACTGCACCTTTACCGTCCGGCGCTCGTACTCCGAACCTTCAAAGCAGTCCAACTTTTCCATGTTGGCATCCGTGAGGCCAGTGATGTATATTCCCTTGATGCTTTGTCCTGATTCTGGAAACGCTCCGGGATAGTCAGCGGCCTTGACGCGATGGCGACAATGGTCCCTCAGGATGGCCGGGGTGAATGTGTAAAGTTGACGGATTGCTTGGTGTGGGTGCTTGTCGCCGTAGCAGGCACTGAAAAATATTTCCGGGGCCATCTGAACGCCTGTCAGTAGGGACGATGCAGTCCAACAAGTCCAGCCTTCTCTCCCTCATTCATACCAGAGTGCCTGCGAGCACCGTCAGTCTCATCTTGCGCCACCACTTTGCGTACACCTCTCGTGCATCAACATACCGTACACAAAGACAGACTTGTCTCCACTCATTGCGATGAATCAGACTCGATGAACTTTGCTTCTTAGATGTGGCTGTTCTATGGCGTGCATGTCCTTGTCAGTATTGCGCGATAGCAGATCATCGACGGCCAAGTTGATGAGATGAAGAAAAGCCTCAGTCTTCTTCATGCTTTTGGAATTTCATTCGAGCCGCTAAAGGTGGGGCCCTGCTAACGCCGCCAACCAGCTGCACGCAATGCGTTCACTCGGTGTGAAGGCAGTCTGATATCTTGCACTGTCCTTCCGAATGAATAAATGCATGCAAGAAGCCTGAGTGAACAACCTTGGTTTGGTCTGATTGGATGTGGATGCTTGTCAAGTTACCTACTTAAAGGATTACGCTCAGTCAAGAATTGAAGAGTTCTACGTCACGACATTTCTCTATTTTTTTCCAAGAAAGCTCGGGAAAGACTATATGCATCCGAGTGATCAAACATGTCTTCGTTTCTGTTTATTCAATCAATCGAAAAGAAATGATCCTATGATGCCCGCGTACCCAGGCTCATCGATGGCAAGTCGAAGCAGCCCCAAACATAGGCTCCAGGGGTTCAGTGCTGGCGAGAGACCCCGATCTTAATTGATTAAAATCAACGCAAAGGGCAGCCCATCTCACAAGTTCATGACTGTCTTTATGAGATCAAAATCAAATCCCTCCCCTTGAATGCAGTTGACCGAATGCCGTCTCTCTTGGAGTTTGTGTACTTCATCATTATATAGGCAGCCTTTTCGTTTCAAATTCAGGCGCGTGCAATCATTTGTGCACGTTGTGTAAACGATGTGGCGGCTCGATAAAGAACTCGCGAGCGTTCGTTCCAAAGCATCAGGTCCAGAGATACCAGGTCGAGTTTTCTCCCTGGCAACGTCACTCTTGAGAACTAAGGGAGTCTTCGCTTCGTCGAGGAAATCCTGATCTTGAGCATGTAGGGTATGTGGCCTGAACTAGGCAACGAAATAGAATGGCGATAAGATAAGAAGCTTTGTTGCTACAGCCACACCTGCGTCTGGGGAGTGCGCATGGTCTAGCGCCGGAACAACAATGTTGCGCGAGTTAGCGCCATTGGTTTTGGTGACCTTGGGCCCCGGATTCGAAGTTTCTATAATCTTCAATGCCGGCCCATTTCACATTTCCCTCTGCAGATGCAATGACATACATGCTTAATTGCGCCACGACATCGTTCCGCCACTTCAATCTGGTTGTAGACAACGCTTGCTTACACGAGCCCACTCCTCAACTATTGAAGCATCTTTGCAGCGCGCCTGCTACTTCGTCGTAGACATAGCTCCTCGTTCGCGACGACGCGGCATCGCGACCTTAGCTATCTGGAGACTTCTTGCGATTTCTAGATTGGCGCAACGTCGCGTCATTCCACAGACCAAAGATATGTTTGAGCCTTGAGGGCGCCGGTAATGCAGTCATGTCCGGCACGACAATCGATGAAGTCGTGAATCGACTGAGCACGGCAGATATCGGTAAGTTGATCACAACGTGCCTCAGGTCTGCCCTTCCTGGCTATGCAGCATCTTGCGCATCAAAGCTGTGTGTTTTCTGACGGCGACATGCAAGAAGAAGTGGAATCCAAGCTGAGCGCCGCGACCACGCTGCGCGACAGTCTTGATCATTACACCAGCGGGGCGATCTATACACCGTTTCTGAGAAGATTGATGCCAATTTTCATCAATATACTCCGTGGACCATGCGTATTCCAGAATACCCCGGAGCAAGTTAGTTTGAGTCATTGAAGTCGAATGGAGTTGCCAATACTAAGTACCAATTCCAGAAGCTTCGCAATTGCGTCCTCGAAGTCCTACATCGCCTGCCCACGGCACCAACCCCTCCTGAGCCTTTCGAACCGTACGCGCAAGAAATCGTCGATCTTCTTATGTCACTTGTGCGGAACGACAATGAGGAAAATGCCACTCTCTGTGTCAAGATCATTTCTGACGTTATGCGTCACCAGCCTAAAGTGCTGCAGGACAAAGCCCAGCAGTTCATGTCTCTCCTTCTTGAGCTGTTCGAGTCGACAGAAAAGATGGTGAGGGAGCAGCTCGATAATGCCACCCCCGCCGCAACATCTCTCCTCGGCGCACCGTCCACGCCAGGCGGCTCTCAAAACAATTTCCAGTCTCCAAGGCCTGGCTCGCCGGTGGCATCCGCCTCAGATTTTGGTACAGAGCCCCAGCAACTGAACCGGCCTCTTCTGAAGGGCATGCAGTCGTTCAAAGTACTCTCAGAGTGTCCCATCACTGTTGTATCGATGTTTCAAACCTATCGCACAGTTGTGCATCAGAACGTCAAGGCGTTTTTGTCTGTCATGAAGCGCGTTCTGCTGATTGAAGCAAGCGCTCAGAAACAAGCACATGCCGAGGCGGCCGCCAGAGGCCAGGTCCACTATGGCGTGGCCCAGGGCATCAAGGCAGAGCAGCGTGTTGCCTATTGCGACTTCATAACAGCGCAGGTCAAGGTTTTGAGCTGTCTGACGTATCTCATGCGTCAGTATCTGCCTCAAGTGCAAGACTTTCTGAACACGCTGCCTGACGTGGTCGTTCGGCTGCTCAAAGACTGCCCCCGCGAGAAGTCAGTGACCAGGAAGGAACTGTTGATCGGCATAAGACATATTATTAACTTTAATAATGTTCGGGACATCTTCCGGCCAAAGATCGACGAGCTTCTGGACGAACGTACCCTCACAAGCGACGGACTGACCGTGTACGAAACTATGAGACCGTTGGCCTACAGCATGCTCGCTGATCTCATTCATCATGTCCGAGACAACTTGACCCCAGAGCAGATCCGGAAGACGGTTATTGTCTATACTCGGAACCTACAGGACGACTTCCCGGGCACCAGCTTCCAGACTATGAGTGCCAAATTACTGGTGAACATGGCAGAATGTATTCCTAGATTGCCAAACAAAACTGACGCGAGGTATCACCTCATGATGATCCTCAATGCCATCGCGGACAAGTTCGCAGCCATGAACCGCCAATACTCAAATGCCGTCAAGTTGTCGAAGCTGTATCAGCAACAAGCTGAAGCCAACACGCCTGATGTTTATTTGGCCGAGAAAGAATCTCGGCCAGATTGGGACGAGACAGACATCTACTCTGCGGTCCCGATCAAGATTTCCAATCCGAGAGATAGAGGTGCAGACCCCGTACTTGACAACAAGTTTTTGTTCCGCAATCTGATGAATGGGGTCAAAAACACGTTTCATGCGCTCAAAAAGTGCAACAGTGGTGCTCCCATTGACTCGCACAATGCACCGTCACATTGGCAAGATATCACGTATGGTTTCACAGCGGAGGAGGTCAACATCATCATCAAACTCTTCAGAGAGGGCGCTTACGTGTTTCGATACTACGAAATTGAGAAACCCGCGACAGAGTCGCAGTACACCTCCCCTGTGGAGTACATGGCCAATTTCTACATGGTTTCTAGCAGTCAAGATGAAAAGGACTTGCTCGAATCCTTTGCGACAGTTTTCCACTGCATTGATCCTGCAACTTTCCACGAAGTTTTTCAGCAGGAAATTCCACGACTTTACGACATGATCTTTGAGCACACAGGCTTATTGCATATACCCCAGTTTTTTCTTGCCAGTGAGGCAACTTCGCCTAGCTTTTGCGGTATGCTTTTACAATTTTTAATGGATCGAATCGAGGATGTTGGATCAGCAGATATCAAAAAGTCATCGATATTGCTGCGGCTTTTCAAACTCGCCTTCATGGCTGTCACTCTGTTCGCCGCACAGAATGAAATGGTTCTGCTACCTCACGTGGTCAGCATCGTCACAAAGTCAATTGATCTGTCCACAAGAGCCGAGGAACCCGTGAACTACTTTCTTCTCTTGCGTTCGCTATTTCGCAGCATTGGAGGTGGAAAATTCGAGCAGCTTTACAAGCAGATATTGCCACTGCTGGAAATGCTGTTGGATGTTCTCAACAACCTTCTCATGGCGGCTCGTAAGCCCTCCGAAAGAGATCTGTACGTCGAGCTGTGTTTGACAGTACCGGCACGACTGAGTCATCTTCTTCCCCATCTGAGTTTTCTGATGCGTCCTCTGGTGGTTGCCCTGAGAGCTGGCACGGAACTTGTCGGTCAGGGGCTTCGCACATTGGAGCTCTGCGTCGACAATTTGACGGCCGATTACCTTGACCCCATCATGGCGCCTGTCATCGACGAACTCATGACTGCTCTTTTCAACCACCTGCGACCGCATCCCTATAGCCACTTCCACGCGCACACAACGATGCGCATTCTTGGCAAGCTCGGAGGCCGGAATCGTAAGTTTATGACCAGTGCTACCCGGCTGACTTGCAGAGGATATGCCGACGACCCCGCCAGTTTCGACATACGCCTCATCGGATCAAAAAAAGACAGGGCCTTCCCAGCAGACTTGGGTGTCGAAATGGCCATTCAGAAATTGATGGAGGGGCCCAAAATGGGAAAGAATAGCCATAATTTACGAGCCTATAACGACTTTTACAAGAAAGAGGCTGTTCATTTTATCATGTCACAAATTCGATTGCGAATCGGCTACGAACAGCTCCCGGAGGATCTCCCAAGAATTGTTCGCCTTCAGGTTCAGGACTTTCTGGCTCGCAAACTGGATCTCGTCTCCCCCGCTGAGACATTCTCCTCTAAATTCGAAAAGTCCATTGCAAAAAAAGACGAGCATGCAGGACTCACCAAACAATTGTTGAAAGCGGTCATGTTTGCTCAATCTCTCCCAAGCTTCAAGGATGAGACACATTCTTTTCTCATGGACATCTGCAGGCATTTTGCAGTCATTGAGATAGGCAAAGCCCTGGTGGATCTCAAGCGAAGCTACACACCGTTCGATCCAAATGCTGTCGAGGCTTTCCCTTGTATCGACACTCGCGTTATAGTCGATGCGGTCGTAGAATCTTTGGCATCCGATCACCCGGACGTTCGAGACGCCGCCAAGAGCGCCATCCGAGAGCTGCACAAGAGCTTCACAACAATCTTTGGCAATGACAGGAATATTGGTCGACTCCCACTTTTTGGCCACTTCAGTAGCACTTTTTGTCATGATTGCTACGAGGAGGAATGGTTCACCAAAACTGGAGGGAGCCTTGGCATCAACTTACTGCTCACAGAGCTGGACCTCGGCGACGCGTGGGTGGCATCGAAACAGATGGAGTTTATTCGCGCGCTCATGTACGTCATTAAAGACATGCCTGCAGATTTGCCTGAACGGACGCGCTGTCTTGCACAGACAAGTCTGGAAGTATTGCTGCGACGCATCACGAAAGGAATCAAGAAGGAAGATGCCCTTCCTATCCAACCCCAACCGGGACAACCTCCGATCAAGCAGCCCAGACTCGCAACGATTTGCATGCAATTCAATAACGAGCTCTCACACATGAACAAACATGTCAGACAAACCGCTAAGCAGTCACTCGAGCTTATTGCCAAGGCTGCTGGATGTGAGGTCTGGGAGTTGCTCGAGCCGTATAAAGAGCGTTTCTTGCAACCGATTTACTCCAAGCCTCTGCGGGCTCTGCCCTTCAGCATCCAGATAGGGTATATTGATGCGATGAACTATCACATGGGTCTGAAGAAAGATTGGGTCAGATTCGACGAAAACTTGAACCGTCTTCTGATGGAGTCTTACGCTTTGGCAGATGCCAATGACGAGTCACTCGCGAACAAGCCCGCCGAGTACCGCACTCATGAGCACATTGTCAAGCTACGCGTCTCATGCATCAAGCTGCTGAGTACCGCGATTTCCTTCGAGGACTTCACAAATAATCCAACAAGAGCCAAAAGTCTCGCTGTCTTCTTCAAATGCCTTTATTCGGACTCCGAGCCAACAGTCGCTGCTGCCAATGAAGCCCTTAACTCGGTCTTGATGGTCGATAGGCGATTGCCCAAGGATCTAATTCAAGGCAGCCTTCGTCCGTTCTTGGCTAATCTTGCCGAACCAAAAAAGATCACTGTGAGCGCTGTGAACAATCTTTCAAAGCTCGTCAAGTTGCTCAAAAATTACTTCAAACCTGAAATTGGAACTCGTCTGCTCAATCAGATTGACTCAATAGTGGACCCGAGCGCCTGGCAGCAGATTTCATTCACCTTCTTCGATCAAAACCCTCAACTGAAGGTCATCAGTGCCATCTTTCACGTCATCCATCTTCTTCCCGCAGACGCTAAAAGCTCGGACGCACGAAACTCCACGGAACGATTGTTAAACTACTTCCTGACTTTTGAAGAGAGGCTGAGAAGGACGATTCAGAGCCCTTTCCGTCACCCTCTGTATCTGTACCTGAACCGATTCAGCGAACGTGTCTGGCCATTTTTCGTTGAAAAGATTGATGATCTCAGATACGGGAGATTACTCGCGCAAATTCTCAGCCACCCTGACAGCACGAGTCTACGTGAGGAAGCTGCGAAGGGCCTCAATAGCTTGATGCAGAGGTACAATCAATTGTGCGTGCAAGAGAGTCAGGGGAAATTTGTGGCCGCCGTCAACGGCATACATGTTCTGAACTCCCTCAGCCGGTTCGAAAGCGCATGGATGGATAATAAAGATCTCATGACTTGGCTGAGGACGGTCGGCAGGGATCTAGAGGGACATTTGCACCGCGACTCTCTGCCTCCCGAGCTCCGAATACCTGCACACCAGGCAGTGGATCAACTGATGGATATCTTGGTGAAATCCCTGGAGCGTAATCCCAAGAACCTCGATGCCAGTTTCAATCTCATCGAGTCGATAACAACCGACAACCTTCGTCTTCCACACTCTTTACTCTCTTTCATTTATGACAAGATCATATGCAGTGATTCGATCGAGCTCTGGAGGTCAGCCTTCCTTCGATGTCTCGAGGTTTACTCTGCTAAGGCTACGACAAACAAAACCAAATGCTTCCTGCTTCACTACGTTGCGAACCCTATTGTTGCCATGGACGTGATGCGACACTGGAACCAGGCCGACCCGAACAAGGGGCAAAGACTAATGAGCCGGTCGGTCATCGACGCTGTCAGTACCAAGATATGGAAAGTTCACCCTGACATGTCTACGGATGGCCATTCGCAACCCGGAATAGATCATATTCGCTTCGAAGTCTTGCAGCTTTCGGCGATGCTGGTCAAATACTACCACGTGGCTCTGCAAGAAGTGAGAAAGGACATTATCAAGTACGCGTGGACACTCATACGCCTTGAGGATGTCATCAATAAGCATGCAGCGTATGTCGTAATTGGCTACTTCATCGCACACTACGAGACGCCTTCCAAGATTGCATATCAGATCTACCTTTCACTTCTTAAGACGAATCAGAATGAGGGGCGCGTGCTGGTGACGCAAGCATTGGAACTTATCGCTTCAGTCCTACCAAAGCGATGTGCGAATACTGCATGGCCGTTCGCGCCCCGTCGCATCCTCGCGGATGAGGGGCAGAATGTGTCACAAATGACTGGCATTTTCCATTTCCTGGTCCGACATCCGGAGTTATTTTTTGAGACCCGAGACAAGTATGCCATCCTTCTAATTTCTTCACTCAGGAAGATAGCTGCCCCGGTTCAAACGTCTCACGAGAACAAGAAGCTGGCTTTGAACATGATGTGGCTAATTTGGTTGTGGGAGCAATGGCGCGTTGAGGGGCAGAGCGCAGCGCTGCCGATGTCTCAAGACCTAACCGAGTCGCCGAATTCGAGGAAGAGACCACACGATGATGAACAGTCGGCATCGTCTGCCCCTGCACACCAGCTTGCTTCGGCAGAGCGGATTAAGTATCAGATACCATATGTTTTCAGACTTAAGATGGTTAAGTACCTCGTCGAATTCATCGCTCAGCTGCATGAGCGATATGCACTTCCCTCCTCGAAACCACGCGAGCATGTCAACCCATCGATTCCCAGGCCCTCACAGAGCACAGAGCTGTGCATGAAGTCCATGAGATTACTCTATAACCTGCTCCAACCCCAATATTGGGGCGACCTGGACCTGGACCTCTTTCCCAACGTCACGGACGTGGTTCTCGGAAGCGAGCATTCTCAGGCTATTCTGACGGGTGAATCAATTGACGACAAGAAACAAGAGGAGAAGAATCAGGGCGACAAAAGTCAAGAGCAGAAGGACAAAGATCAGAAAAAACAAGAACAGAAGAAGCAAGATGCGACCGAAAAAGCCCTCACAAGTATGATCAATTTGCTCCAGGTCGTGCGCATCGTCCTCAACGCAAAACCTGACGACTGGATTCAGAAAAACATATCCTCAATACAAAAGGTCCTGGAGAAATGCATCAAATGCGAGCTCCCGGAGATCCAGGACTGCTTGCATTTAGCAGACAAGAAATATGATGATGGTCGGGATATCAAATCGATCATCAAGAGAATCCTGGACGCCGTTCCTGAGGATGTCACAATGGAGGACGCAGACGCAGATGGCGAGGCCGAGGTTCAGACGTCAGAGATCATCTCCTACCTCTCCCAAACTGCGACAGAGGCTATGAGCAGCAGCTCGTATGTCTCCGGAGTCAGCTTGCTCTGGTCCATCGGAAATAGGAAGCCTGCTGTTATTGATCAACACATCCCTGCCTTGATGAAGGCTTTGCAAAGCAAACACGCCCGAGAACACGTCCAGCACTACAATGCTGTGGCTGGCCAGGCCGCCAATCCAAACAGCAGTAGGACTCAAGATGGCGCTCTGGGTCCCGGGGAGATGCCGGCGTATGATCTCGAACTCCAGACCAAGTTGATGATCAAAGAGGTTCAAACTGTCGCACTTCGCATGGAGACCCTGGGAGATAGCAGGCGCCCTTTTCTCAGTGTTCTTGCCACGCTGGTTGAGAAGTCCATGCACATTGAGCTTTGCACCGAAATTCTGAACATGGTCGAGAGCTGGGTGTTTCGCTCCGAGGGAACGTGGCCCACGCTTAAGGAGAAGACAGCCATCCTTCATAAGATGTTGGCCTTTGAACATAGAGCTGATCCCACCATGCTCTCCAAATTTCTAGAGGTGGTGATCCGGATCTATGAGGATCCCAAAGTGACACGAACTGAGCTCACAGTGCGTATGGAACACGCGTTTCTGATTGGCACGAGAGCCAGCGACGTGGGGATGAGGAACCGTTTCATGGCCATCTTCGACAAGAGCCTATCCAAGACCGCCACAGCCCGACTGGCCTACGTTTTGGACTCGCAGAACTGGGACACCCTGGCTGACTCCTACTGGCTTGCCCAAGCATCCCAGCTCTTACTCGGTGCTGTTGAAATGAACACAAACATTCAGCTTCACCAAGAGGATTTCAGGGTCGTCTCGGCGTCACAACTGGCGACCGTCTATGTCAAGGGTCAGGAAGCGAGAGTTCCAGACATCATCTCTGACGATGGTTTTGAAGCATTCATGGCCAACCACCGACGTTTTCATTCTGAGCTAGGTGACGTCAAGGTGCGGGACATCATTGAGCCTCTCGCGCAGCTGCAACACGCCGACAGCCAGTTGGCTCATCAGCTATGGACGACATTGTTTCCCATGTACTGGTCTGCGACGTCGAAAGACGAGCGCGCTGATCTCGAACGCAGTCTGGTCACTCTGCTCACGAAAGATTACCACACCCGCCAAATCGACAAGCGCCCCAATGTCATCCAGTCTCTCGTTGAGGGTGCTGCAAGAACAGGTCCTTCTTCAGCATGCAAATTGCCACCTCACGTGCTCAAATATGAGGCGAAGACGTATGATGTCTGGTACACAGCGCTCGTCTTGCTCGAGAAGTCAGCTATTGCTATAGAGCCAGATGTGAAATCGCCCAAAGTGAGAGAAAGTAATTTGGATGCCCTCGTGGACCTGTACGCCTCGCTGCAGGAAGAAGACATGTTTTACGGGACGTGGCGCCGCCGCTGCCAGTTCGTAGAAACGAATGCAGGTCTCTCATATGAACAAAACGGCATGTGGGACAAGGCGCAGAAGCTGTACGAGAATGCCCAAATCAAGGCCAGAACTGGCGTCATTCCGTTTTCGCAGGCCGAATACATGATCTGGGAGGACCACTGGGTTCTCTGCGCTCAGAAGCTGCAGCAGTGGGAGATCCTCCAAGATTTTGCCAAGCACGAAAACCTGCAAGATCTCCTCCTGGAGTGCGCTTGGCGCAACACCGACATGTGGCAGGACGCTCAGCATCGCGAAGCGCTGGATGGTGTCATCAAGGGCGTCATGGATGCTCCGACACCGCGGCGAGCCTTTTTCCAAGCCTTCATGTCTCTCCTCAAATTTCACAACCAACTGGAGTCGGGGCCTGATTTCGCAAGAGTGTGTGATGAAGCAATTCAGCTGTCCATTAGGAAATGGCATCAGCTGCCAGATGGCCTGACGAATGCCCATATACCCTTGCTGCAAAATTTCCAACAGTTGGTCGAGCTTCACGACGCCAGTGTCATCTGCCAAAGCCTGGCAGTCACCAATACTTCGAACTTGGACGTGAAATCGGGAGAGCTGAAGCTGCTCCTCGGCGCCTGGCGTGATCGCTTACCGAACGTGTGGGATGATATCACGGCCTGGCAGGATTTGGTCACATGGCGCCAGCATATCTTCAGTCTGATCAACCATACGTATCTGCAGCTGCTTCCTCAGCAAGGACAGCAGAATGCAAGTAACGCGTCTTCCTTTGCATATCGGGGCTATCATGAAACGGCTTGGATCATCAATCGGTTCGCTCATGTCGCCAGAAAGCACAACCTCCCCGAGGTCTGCATCAACCAGCTGAGCCGCATCTACACCCTACCGAACATTGAGATCCAGGAAGCGTTCCTCAAGTTGCGCGAACAGGCTAAATGCCACTATGAGCACCCTGAGGAATTCTCGAGCGGCTTGGACGTGATCAACAATACGAACCTGAACTACTTCAATCCGCAGCAAAAAGCAGAGTTCTACACTCTCAAGGGAATGTTCCTCGAGAGGTTGAATCAGAAGGATGACGCAGACTCGGCCTACGGGACCGCGCTGTATTTCGACATCGCCGCTGCCAAAGCCTGGGCAGAATGGGGCTACTTCAATGACCGCAAGTTCAAGGAGGATAAAAATGACATAAACGCCGCCCGTCAAGCTCTGACGTCGTACCTCCAGGCTGCCGGCAGCTACAAGAACGCCAAGTCTCGCAAGCTCTTGGCTCGCATACTTTGGCTCCTGAGCCTGGATGATCCCAGGGGCACCATCGCCATGGGATTCGATGACTTCAAGGGCGAGACGCCCGTGTGGTATTGGATCACCTTCATCCCTCAATTACTGAGCGGACTCGGTCACAAGGAGGCACCCAGGTTGTATCAGATCCTTCTGAGCATCGCAAAGTCATATCCCCAGGCCTTGTATTTCCAGCTTCGTACCGTTCGTGAAGACTTGAACCTGATCAAGAAGAATCAAGAAGGCAAGGAAAAATCCAAGCAACAGCCACGTACACAGTCCACGACACCCAACGGCAAAGCAACCCCCGCCCCCAGTCAGAACAGGACTGAGAGCGATTCCTCGCGTGCAAATGCTCCTCATGAGGGCGCGGTCACGAGCCAGATCAAGGTCGAGGGTGCCGAAAGCAACGCCGGTGCCAGCACGACATTGGCGCCGGCGACGAGGCCGACGAGCAATGGGTCAACGTCGATGCCGGCCACTAACGGGCAGCAGGCAGACCATGCCCCCGCGCCAAACGCGGTTCCGAAGAAGATGCCCTGGGAACTCACCGAGGAAATCATGTCGGTCCTTAAGACGGCCTTCCCTCTGCTGGCCTTGTCAATGGAAACCATGGTGGACCAGATCCAAAAGCACTTCAAGTGCACGCCGGACGAAGATGCGTACCGGCTGATCATAGCACTCCTCAACGATGCTCTCACGTACGTGGGCCGCACACCGAGTTCTGTTGCGGAGAACGTCAAGATTCCTCCGATAACGGAGGCAAACATCAAGAAGTTCATCGAGACGATCCTGCCCAACCACTACAAGGCATCGTTCGAAGCCGACTTTGTCGATGCCAAGCCGACAATGAACCAATACATTCACAAGTTGCGTCGTTGGCGCACAAAATTTGAGCAGAAGCTCGATCGTCGACCGTGTAGTGCACCTCTGGAGGCGTTCTCAGCCCATCTCAGCGAGTTCGGTTATCAAAAGTTTGACGAGGTGGAGATCCCCGGCCAGTACCTCCAACACAAGGATAAGAACCAGGACTTCATACGCATCAACAAATTCCTGCCCAATGTGGACTTGGTGCGGACATTCGGCGCGTCCTACCGCCGGCTCAAGATGCGAGGGCACGACGGCAGCGTGCACTGCTGGGCCGTGCAGCATCCCGGCGCAAGGCACTGCCGACGTGAGGAGAGGATTGTCCAGCTGTTCAGACAGCTCAACCAGACACTGAGCAGGAAGAAGGAAAGCCGTCGGCGCGACCTGCAGTTCACGCTGCCGCTGATGGTCCCTCTTGCGCCGCACATCAGGCTCGTCCAAGATGACACTTCGTACATTTCGCTGCAAGCCATTTTCGAAGACCACTGTCGACAACAGGGCGTTTCTAGAGACGACCCGCTGCTGTACACGTCGGAGAAGCTGCGCGGCGTGCTGGACAGCAAGACATCGGTGAGTGCGCCTCGTTTCCCAGTCCGTGTTGTGAAGATTCGGGTACGGGACGAGGGCGAGGAAGGAGAGGAAGAGGCGACTAATCCGTCATGGCAGCAGACCAAGCCCGAGACGATACTGCAGATGAAAGTGCAGGTGTACAAGGCCGTTCAAACGCAATGGGTGCCACCCGATGTTGTTTTGAAGTATTTCGAAAAGATCTTTCCCCAATTTGCCGACTTCTGGCTCTTCAGGAGGCAATTCTCGTATCAGTTGTCGGCATTGACGTTCATGACGTACATTTTGTACATGCATAATCGATACCCCTACAAACTCAACATTGCGCGAGGCTCGGGCAATATCTGGGGCACGGAGCTCATGTCGTGTATGAACCCGATCAAACCCTACTTCCAGAACCCGGAGCCGGTGCCGTTCAGGTTGACGCCCAACCTGCAAACGCTCATGGGTCCGCTGGCGACGGAGGGCATCTTCAGCTGCTCGCTGATGGCGATTGCCAAGTGTCTCACGGAACCGGAAGACGAGCTGGCGCACGCGCTCACCTTATTTGTACGGGACGAGCTGATCTTCTGGTTCACGAGCGGCCACAAGAACGGCGTCATCAGCGAGGTGCAGCTACGCGACTCTGTGCAGGCCAACAGCGACTCGATCGTCAAGCGAGCGGCCAGTCTTGCACAAAACCCGACGGGGAACCTGCCGGCGAACCAGACGGTGATCGATGCGATTGCCAAGGCCGTCAACCCCGTGAACCTGGCGCAGAGCGACATATTTTTCATGGCGTATCTATGAAAGGCCGGGGGGGGAGGGGGCATGCATTTGGCGGAAAAGAGGAGGGAGACGAGGAAAACAAACAAGGGACATGGCGAAAAGGAATCAAGTCAAGGGGGAGGTAATCATCTTGTCTGATGACAGACACGCGAGGCGCAAGGGACAATAAACAAAATGGGCAACGGAGATGATGGACTGTTTACGTGGCAAACAGTCGAGAGAGAGGGCGCAACAATAAGGGGTTCATCTGCATTGGCAAGGCTGGGGGGCGGCGGCACAAAAAAGCGTGCGATTTTCACACATGGCGTTGATTGTGCGTGTATATCTGTCTGTATTCGATGATTGATATTTATTCCCTTGATGCATCAGTGGGCATTCTTGGGCATCTGGAGAAGATGACGGGGAATTGTCGTGTATGTACGAGTATCGGGCAGGAAGGATTGGATTGGCAAGCTGTACTTTTCACATCCTTGGCTACTTACTACCTTGTCCACGGTGCTGTCGCTGTGTGCGGCGTTCGAATGTGCAGATTATCGTGATAACAGGAGACAGCTCGCGATCTGAGGCGAACAGTCACCACCGACCAGCACAGCTTCTTCACCTCCTCCCCCCCCCCATCTCCCCCCTCCATC
>JARJRV010000629.1:0-19854 GCA_030783925.1 Aschersonia sp. MBC 735 | reverse complement strand
GGCCACCGGGGAGGGGGGGGGGAGAAGAAGACGCAAGGAAAATCTGAATGGACGCTCGTTATGCTTATCTTGAGGGGGAGGGGGGCGCGCGCCATTGGTCGGGACCAAAGAAAAAAAAAAAGGTGCGACATGTGAAGGTTGCATGGGCGGAAAAAGAGGCATGCCAATCAATTGCCCCATTGAACCATGCCGATCCCATCTCACCCGCCCTGCGTGCAATGACGCGTCGCACCAGACGTCTGTCTGATTCAACATGCACCTCCTCGGCCTTTGATGGTCATACGTGCGTCTCCGTTCGGGGGAGGAGCACGGAGGTTGCAGCGCTTGTACGTGACGTGAGATGAGATAAAGACGAAGCAAGATGAGAATAGAAACAAACAACCGAGTACCAGAAACTCGTCGTCCTTTTACTTGCGCATTCCTTCTCTTCGTCTTTGTCTGGGACGCAAGGGAAGGGGGTCCAGCCGAGACAAATGTCGGACCAGGGTGTGGCGGCTACGCTACCGATCGGCGGTTCCATATCTCTTCCCTGAACCCTGCCGTGGGACCAAAGATGGCTTCTTTTCTTCCTTCTTGGTCTTTACTTTTGCCTTTGTTTCTCCATTGTCTTGGGCTTATTTTAATACTTTGCTTGGAATCTGTCTTTTATTCTGACGCTGCTTTTCTTCTCATATCACCTCATATAGGCGACCCTGCCTCTCTTGCTTGGTCCCACCCCCCCCTCCCAACCAAGCATAGACTGTTTTGTGTCATTGCTTTTTTTCCCCTCTGCTTCTTTTTCCTTTTATATCCCTTCTTCTCCCGGTTCTTGTCCCGGGGGTCCTCAACGGGATCACCTAAACAGTTCACCGCTACTCTCCTGATCGACTTGGCATAAACTGGTCTTGCGAATGAGCAACGCTTGTCAGCTCATTGACCATCTTTTCCCGCATCAGCTCCCGTGGTCTACTTGATCGGTGGATAGAGCAAAGACGGACAAGATCATTATGGGAATGGAACGTGTCAGCTGGATGCGAGAGCTCGACCTGCGGAAATGCAGTCCTGGCTTCGTTGACAGGGCCGGCTTGGTCCCGGGATTACGCAGCAGTGCTGGTGAGTTTTGCTCCTCTTTGTTCCCTGCGTGCCTTTGTATCTGTACGTCCTTTTTTTGGGAGGCGATCGTCTTGTTGCGGTGCCCCCATCTCTTATCAGATTGTATCCCCTCTTTCACGTATTAGCCCTTCTTTACCTGGCCCGGGGCAAATCGGCCTGCACAGGCCTCTCTTCGTTTCCCAACTCCTCTACATGTCATTTCGTTCCGTCCCTTTCCAATCCCTTTGCCCCCCAGTGGCCGTCAGTGACGGGGGGACCCCCAACAATCGCCACATCCCTGCCCGCCCCCTGTCGAAGCAGGGCTTCGCCATGTGAAACCTTGGCGAACTGCCCCTTGGCAGCCAAAAGACTCATGCAACACGCCGCTCCATGGCATCAGACGCAGCTAACAGCGACCAGCATTCTTCACCTGTCTCCGCGCAAACCTGGTACTGTCGCCCGCCGCCGTCTGGTCCAACTGCAACACGCCGTTCCTGGAGCCGTCGTCTACACCATCCCGCCGCCGCGCCAGACGCTGGCCGTCACCGCACGCCGTCGAGGACCAAACCTCTCTCGTGCCCGTGGACGACATCCCCTCTCTGACGCTCGACACCCTCGACGACGGCGAAAAGGCCGAGGGATTACGTCTTGTAGCCAACTCCGTGTCGGAGATGGGTCCGCGCGCAACCTCGTCCGTCGTGCTGCATCCCCTCTCTCTCGTGGCCATGGTGACTTCGTGGGCTGTCGTCCACCGTCTCGTCTACGTCACCGACACGGAAAAGGACGCTGCCCGCGCCCTCATGCTCGCCAGTGGCCTCACTATGCTGTACGTGGCCACGGTGCGCTTACTGGCCTCTGGCTACGCGGCGCTAGCCGAGAGTATTGGCCCCGACTGGCTGCGCAGTGACTCGGACGGAGGCCAAGACGTGGTGCTGGGTGCACGCGTCGGGGGCGCTGTTGTCGGTGCCCTCGTGCTGCGTCTGGAGGGCAAACGAAGCAGCGCCCGCGCGGCCTCTCCGAGACGTAGGGGGCGGAATCAGGCTGCGGGCCTCAAGGGCGGCAAGGGCGTCATCAGAGCCTGGACGACTGTGTCGACGCACCGGGGTAAAGGCGTCGGAGGCGCCTTGCTGGCCGAAGCTGTCAAGTACACCAAGGATCGGTGTGGGAGAGATGCCCAGGTCGGCTTTGCTCGAGAGCACGCCAATAGCGTCATGCTCATGCCTGACATGTTCAACAAGACCTTTAGACGGGACGAGGTGCGAGCGGCCAAGGCTCTCGATGGAGCTGTAGCGCAGTGGTGCGACTCGAACAAGAGGAAGAAGAGGTGAGGAGACGGGCGTGGTGTGTGTAGGGGCGGGTTCGAGCCTGTCAAGATTTTGTGATACCCAGCGTGTGGACTTGACACGACTTTCCATGAATCCGAAGCATCTATTATGACATGTCTTGTTCGTAAGCCATCGTATTCTCATCTGTGTAGATGTGCATATGCCACCTCTCTGATAACAGTCTCTATTTGACAAATGCTCTCCATTGCAATCGTGAGCCATATATCGTATGAGCTCAAAAGTACATGTGCCTGCCAGTCTCGCAACCTGGCCGGCAAATCCATTATAGCTCAAGCTAGTGTACAACCTCTCCGTGTACATACCAATGGAACAATTCGCGCGCCCTCGCAACCACATTTGGCTAGTCTTCAATTGAAATCTTCGAATCCATAAATAGGTCGGCCGTAGGTTCGGAGTGCCTGAAGAACCTGAAGCAAAGTACCCTTATTAGCCGTTACCATGTAGAAGTAAGCAGCAGCACCTACATCCTCAATGGTCACTGTTTTCGCCTTCCGATGCTCTACATATACAACGCAGAGTCTCACGAGCTGCAATAAAGTCAGCCATGTGTTTCTCTGCACAGGCATGACATGCACACCTCTTTGAGCCGTGAGTGCAACGCATTGCGTGCCTCCGCGTAAAACTCAATGCCAATGCGTTTGACACCGCCTCGGCGGGCGAGTCGTCTATAAAAATCAGTCGTTGTCTAGAGCGGAGAAAACCGTACGAAGCATGTAGAATCTCACCTGAGCGCGGGCTTGCCTGGCATCCGAGTCAGCACGGCAGCAAAAACGTCCAAACAACATGTTCACTCACCGATTCCCTGAATGTTGTCACGCAATATCTTTCGACTTCACGTCGTCAGTTATGTTTCTGGGGGTTCTTGGAGCACCAGAGCCTTACTGTCGCGTTGCGCGACCCAAAATTGTTTTTCCAGAAACACCGGCGGTGGTCTTTGGACCACCCCTCCCCACGGCCGTAGGAGCCATTGCAAGTTTCTCGAATGCAGCGTTGCAGATTAAGGTTTGCAGATGCGGGTGAAAGGATGCCAATTCACTGGGACGTGCATACGAAGCGTCAGCCACCTTCGCCGTGCAGCCAAGGTGAGCACAAGGTGAGGTCAAACCAACAGGAAGGTGAATTGTGACTAGGCATGCATGTGCTGGGGAAAAGAATGTGTGGAGAAGGGCAACGATCGGCGGGGGTGGGGGCCTTGGCAAATGGCAAGACCCATGGGTTCGCTTGCCTCGCAGGTGATTCGGGACGAAAGCTGCAAACACCTCTGATATGGAGAAACAAGAAATGTTCCATATGGCCGAATGCAAGCAGGTGCTTTGATATTATCAGATTGTATTCATCTGCTTCTGTTAGAAGCCGCTCTCATTATAAAGTATGTTGCCGCCAGCCTAAAGTGAAGGCAGACTGGGTCTTTTCGTCGGAAGAAGCCGGCGCATGCGCATGCACCACCCAGCGTGACATGACGCGCCGTCTTCCGTCCGATACCTACCCATCAATCAAGACCAGGCAGCCATGGCAGAATTCCAATTGCACACGGCTTGCTTGGGTCAAAAGGCATCGACCTCTTACATCTGAAGGCAAACTTTTCCTGTCGCTCTTTCTTTTTGTTTTCGTGTATGAAAATATTGAGAGGATTGCCCTCGCGTACCTACAACTCCGGGCAGTCACAGGGCTGTCCTGTAGCCGATGGTTGCCTTCCAAGCCTTCGTCCTGCAATGCTCATCATAAAAGTCATTGGCAAATATCTGCTCTTCTTATTGAAGCAAGCACGCTGGGACTTTGATCTATCAAGCCTTGTTAGACCTTACACCCATACTTTGAGGATAAATGCCGAGTTGTTGTCATTACAAATTGTAATTTTTAAGTGCGGAAATGCATGAAATGGACTGTACAGAAAGACCACTGGCAGGTGTATGATCCCGATAGAGTGATTGAGTCACGAAGTCATAGGACAGAGACTACCGCGTCGCTGGGTATCGAATGCGGCAAGATGTCCCACGTCGATTATGGAGGAGACGTGATCTGCATCACAGATCAGCAGCAACTTGCCATGCGACGTGAGCGCTGCGCATTTTGCTCTAATTGTGACGCGGTGGTCGCAGACGTTACGATACTTGGGTGAGTAGCTCGTCCACGGCTGGCTCCTCGGCTGTGTCTTCTGTTGTGACTGTCTTGTCCATCGCCAACGCCGCTGTGATGGTGGCTGCGTCTCGCTGTTCATCTTGCTCAGCGGCAGTCTGCTCTTGCTGTTGTTCTTGCTGTTGCTCTTCTGCGTCTTCTCCATGTGACTCTTGTGGCTGCTGCATCTCGTCTTCGGGGGCGGGGGTGGGAACAGCAGAAGCGTCATGTTCAGTGCGAGCTTTTTTCGTCGGTCGCGCAGAGCTGCCGTCGTCACGGTCGTGAGCTGCCTGGAGCTCAAGTTCGATCTCATCCAGTCGACGTTTCAAATTGTTTTCTCGGCGGTGACTGTCTTCTAATTGCGCGCGGAGTTGCGCCTCGAGGTTTCGGGCTGCAGTCAGTTGCTCTTCAAGCTGCAACTGTTCGGCGCTAGCGATTTCTTGGCCTGTGCGAGCAGTTGCCTCTTGGTGTTCGAGTTGATTGAGTCGCCCACGGAAAAGCTCATTGATGACCTCAAGTTCGCTGACCCGCGTTTTCAAGCTGGAATTATGGGCAATGAGTTGCTCGTGTGTCTGCGGAGTTTCACGATCACCGTTCTCCGAGGTGCCAGCGCCGCTGAAACTAGCCGTCTGATATGGGTCGTCCACCATAAATGAGGGCAGAGCTTGATTATACAAGGAAGGAGTGCCTGTGCGCGAGATAGGAGAGTCTGACCCGTCGTTTCCATTGACCAATTTTTGTGAGGTTCGTCGAAGCGCCTGAGCTGCAGTGCTATGAACGCCAAGATCAGCTCCGTTCAAATCGGTGCCGAGGCCAAAGTTATGGGTTTGATGCTGCTGCTGCTGCTGCTGTTGTTGTTGTTGTTGTTGTTGCTGCTGCTGCTGCTGCTGCTGTTTGCGCATGAATGTCAGCAAGCTGATCTGACAATGTTGTATGGCGCGATACTGTATTTTTACCTTCTTTTTAGCCGCTAGGTCTGGTCGAATTGTCTTGACGCGATTGCGACTCTTGATGACATCAGTCTTTAATGAAATTGGTCGTGGGCGGCCATGCAACTTGAGGAAGAGACCGCAAGCATTGCAAAGCACCGATCCGAGGTCATCGCGCCGCCACAGGGGAGTGGTTGATGTAGCGCAATTTTGGCACGTCGGCTGCGTTGAGGAAGTGTTAGTGGCCATCATGGTGACGGTTTCGCGCAGGCGGAGTGCACGCGCCGATTGGGAGGGACCAGTGCGATAAATAGGGTGCTATCGTGATCGATAAGGAGGACAGAGAAAGGGGGGGGAAATGTTTTGGCATCCGTCGAGTACCTGGGCGGATAAGAAGAGATAAGGCTTTTTTTTTTATATAAAAATTGCCCCGGCCTCGCGCCCTAGTGATGCACAGCGGTTCAGAGTGCAGGCGATAATGCACGTGACCCACTGTTGTGTGCCTCTCCACTCATTGATAGGGGCATTACCGCCTTCCACTGGTGACAACGGTGAAGGGAGGGCGCAAGTTTGCATCATCAAAAGTCTTCTCTCGCCCTCGACGGGCCCCAACAAAGACGCACATTGCATCTTTTTCGTTGACAGCAGGTGCAAAAGCTTTTTTTCTTGGTGTATGAGCGTGGGACCGAACCTTTCAGACTTACCATAGTGCCATTGCTGTTGGTTCCTGCGGGTGTGGCTCCTGTGTACATTGGGTGTTGCGGTGGCGGCGCAGCAGCTCTAGTTTGTCTCATGGTCAGCGGAAATATGCAAGATGTCACACAGCACTTCGAACCAGCTGTGCCCAATCATCGCCACCGCCTGCTATACCCATGCCTGGAGGCAGTCTCGGGAGAGCTCTTACTCTATTTGTGGGGAGTTTGGCGCGGCACTAATCGTAGCTGCAGCAGTGATGCCCGGAAGTTGTTGCAGATTTGCCGAAACCGAGGTCGAGGTCGAGCTCGGACGCGAGATTGGATCCGCGGTTGGGGTGGGTAAGAGCTGTGGTTCTTCCACCATTTTGATCGGGGATTGTATCGGTCGCAACTCGGTAGTACCTTCACTGAAGGCTGCGGGTTTCTGAGGACGAGACGCCCGAGAAATCGAGTCGCGGAAGTCGTGTCTGTCAAAGATCGCGCAGCGAGTGATTGTCGCACCGCCAGAATGGAGCGCACTATCGATCAAGGAGACACAACCCGATGGCGCAGTCTAGCCGGCAATGTCACGAACGTCGATCTCGAGAAGGCGGATGTCGAGAAGGCGGATGTCAAGGTTCGGTCGAATAGCGGCTGATATTCGCGGAGTCGCAAGGCCGTTCAAAGGAGAGAAAATGGCAGGCTCGAGGTCGTAGGCCGAAGGAAAGAAGCGGTCGATTTAAAGGCGATCCCGCAGGCGTTGTCAATGTGACGGGGCGAAGAACAATGTCGACGCGCAAACACAAAAAGGGTTTTCAAACCACAAGAGCCAATGGTGCCTCGATCGGCGACCTAGTTGCGAAACAGGCATTTGGTGATGAAATCGAGCAAAGAAACGAACAGGCCAGGTTCAGCAAATAAGATTTGCAAGCCCCAGTGGAGTGCTCTTGGCGCGTTGAAATGAGAGCGGCTCTGGGGGAGGGCTTGTGGTTGCAGATGTGGGAACGAGCACAGTGTATGAAATACGCGGTGGCTGGCTTGCCAGACTCGCGCCCATGACCCCTTATCCATACAGTGTTCAAAACACGGACCGTACAGTACGCGGCACGATTGAGCAAGAAACTGCAGTCTGGCCCGTGCCGACGAAAACGCAAAACATCTGGATGTCAAATACTTCTTGCAGTGCGCACACGTGTGCCCCGACGATGAGCGCTCATAATGTCTGTCGAGTCTCCCACAAGTTAGGTGCTGGATCACTCCCATGTCCGCAGTCACCATGTCACACAAGTGCTTTCCGCCCGTCCCGCTGCAGATAACCCTTCATGGAACCTCGCTCGCCGGCCGTAGGTCGAGACAACACCACCATCGACAGTCGACGGGTCGAGCAAGGCAAGGGGTGTGGGATGTCAGCTTGCATTTCAGCCATTGCCGGGCCGAGGACGCCCTGGCTTTGGGGTTGCTTGTGGCCGCAACGCCCCGTATCGACTCAATACGATTGGCTGCCACAAAGAGACGATCTATTCAATGTTTCACACATGCGCACGTCACGATTGGCATTTGTGCCATGAGCCTGCTATCTGTAGACGTTCTCGTGACCGAGTAAGAAACCAGACCGGATTTGAGAGGGCGTTATCGAGACGGGCACATGGTCCGGGATGGCTGATGAATGGCTGCATGCTTGCCCTTGCAATCCCACACGGTGACAGACAATTCGTCAACTGTCTGAAGGCCGAAATCGAGACCGTGATGTAGGTTGAGGACACCGGAGGACCCTCCCCCCCTTCCTGTTATCTATGGATAATAGCTTGCACATACTATGTAATGGAGAGAGAAGAGAGATCTGATAGGTATTGTATGCATGCTCGGTGGCATGTGGTCCGTAAGAAGAGGATTTCTCGTCCGGGAGAGCAAGCTTGAGAGAGCCAGAGTATCTGTAGACACGACAGTCGCGTCAACCTGATCAAAGAGGGTTTGCATCAGCAAACATCAGTAAAGTCCATCTAGGGCCCATCCGCGGCGATTGCTATTCTGCCGAGAAGATCAGCATCACCCTGCTGCCCGTTTGTTGAGGCTCGTAATACTGGTACAATCGGCCTGGATCGTCCGGCCCAGCAGCAGACGCGACCAACACCCGCTCCTTCCGTTCTCCAGTCATGCATGGCCCGCTCTTTCTGTCTCTGAGGTCATCCCGCGCGCACTCCAGTCTTGGCTGCAAAGGATTTGTCGATTATGAGCTCCCTGCTTAATTCCGCTAGTGAGCAGGTACACCGAAGAAACGGAGCACCGACCATTGCGTAATACTCCGTACATGTTGGGGTTCCTACCTTGCCCCTCCCCTCTCTTATTAGCTCATCGCGTCAAGCAAAGTACTCGACTTGTCGTTGGTCTGGCGGCGGCCGCGGCGGTGAGCGTCCCGGACCCTGTCCGCATTTCTTGTCTTGCATCTCGACTTCCTTCACGCACACATACGCACCCGCACGCACATACGCACACTCACACGCGCACTCACTTGCGCACACACCTGGAGCTGATTTTTCCCGCACCCTGCTCGTGCCCGCTATCGATTGCTACCCTCGGCCGTCTGCCCCCTTCGCCATGTTCAATTGGGCAAAGCAACAGTAAGCCGTATCCGCTGTCTGCCGGAGCACATTGCCGCTTGGCTGACTGACTTTCCTTTTTGCTGCTCTTCAGGCTGGCCAATGTTGCTGGCACGCAGGAACCCATTTATGGCCCTGCGGCCATCAGTTCCGTTGCTGAGGAGACAAAGGAAACGCCCTTTACAGTGCTCACTCGGGATGACTTGAAATGGAAGGCCATGGACTCGACCTGTGTCGAGACCCAGAGCTTCTATCTCGTGTCAGATGGTGGCGTCATTGGCCTTGCACAGGTCATCTATAGCAACGTAGCGTACGTCCTACTCATTCCTGTTTCCCTCCAAGGCGAGCAAAGAAAGAAGGCTGTCTTCTCACATTCGCATTACTCTGCAATAGTGGCATGCGAACCACCTGCCAGTTCAACTCCAAAATCTTCTCCAAAGATGTTTCCAAACCCCACCTCTGGTGCTCAACCCCTTTGAACAACTTCGAGTTCAACCACGACAAGACATCATGCTACGCCGACGACTGCGCGCTCGAGCTCTCTGAGGATGGTAACGAGTACACGATCAAGAGCTTGAACGATAAGAGGTCCATTGTCAACCTCAAGATCACAAGGACGGCCCCTGGCTTCCTTGTGGGCAAGACGGGCACCACCAAATATGGCACGGATTTGCAGAAACCTTGGGGAAGCATCCGACACGCCTTTTGGCCCAGATGCTCTGCCGAGGGCACCATCACTACACTCGATGGGCCTGTGGACTTCAAAGGGAGAGCAATGTACTCTTTCGCCTTGCAGGGCATGAAGCCTCACCACGCCGCGGCAAGGTGGAACTTTGCCAATTTTCAAGGGCCCAACCACTCGGCTATCATGATGGAGTTCACAACCCCGGCCTCGTATGGTACAACTTTGGTCAACGTGGGAGGCGTTGTAACGGCCGATCAGATCATCGCGGCCGGGTCGGGACACAAAGCCACCCACACAGACGTCAAGAAAGATGCCGACAATGAGTGGCCTGCGCCCAGCGCGGTCAGATTCGAATGGAAAGGGTCGGACAAGGACGCCAAACCTGTCAGTGCCGTTATAGCGACTACACTCGGGGAGAGGACTGACAGGGTCGATGTTATGGCCGAGGTGCCCGGCTTTGTCAAGACCATCGTGGCTGCAGCTGCGGGGACCAAACCATATATCTACCAGGTACATGCACTTTCCTCTTGCGACTCCACTCCTTAACTTTCTGGTTTTTTGCACCCGTGTCTTTTAGTCGTCATCGCTATCGGCAATCGCTGACTCCGACCTCCAGTACACGCCCAAGGTCACACTCGACCTCAAAGTAGGCGAAGAAGAGATCAAAGAAGAGGGTCAGCTGTTCATGGAAGCCACATTCATCTCGGAGTAGTAGCATGATGGGATTTGAATTTCCGGTGTTTGGTCACATGCAGAGTGGGAAATGGTTGCATGCATATATGTTTGGGTATGAGAAAACTCTAATCTGGTATGACAGGCTTTCAAGACGGGATCGGCAAGTCGCTCTCGATACGCATCTCTTTCTCGTCTTGAGCAACCAGGCATCTAAAGAACTTGCCAGCTCAGTACCGGATGTGACGGGATTAGTACATGGGATTGTCCGCGTCTAGGCCCGCGTGTGCCGTTGCTTTAAACTTTTGGATCCTCCAGGGAACTTAAGGTTTGTCGTAGCAACCTTCCGCATGCGTCTGCCTCAGCCACCAAGACATTACCTTGAACACCTTCCAATGAGTGCCGGCGCGGCGCATGTCGGCTCGTCCGAGCAATTCAGTCGTATCAAGACGTGCGATAAGGAGCGATTATTTTCCTTTAAATGGGCAGTGTCGGCGCCAGCAATGTTTGTGACCGCGCCAGCATTCCGGTGCCGGGCCCCCAACACACCAGGCCCTTGTCTCTCTTATTTTTGGTTCATTAGGGGACAGGCGACCATGTCTCAGAAATCACCCTCGACTTGATCCAAATCTGTGAAAATTCTCCGAATGCTGGATCGGACCCCGCGAGCATATGCATGATATGACGGCAACGTTTTTTGTCCCGTCAAGTCCACGAGAGAGATGACCTTCACGTACGCGCCGGCGGTATCGTCGCCGCTCAATCCCTCCAGAGAACCCGCACAGTCCTCGCACCGCAGACGTGTGATGCGGCGGGATGTGAGTCCCGGCGAGCGATGGATGAGACATCGCGCCGCGGAAGCGTGGAGGAGGTGCCTGCTATGGAGGGAGGCGCAAGACTACGAAAGGGCCATGATGGAGGCCATTTATGAGCGAGAGGTGGGATTTCCCCCGTTGACGTGCCGTGAAAGTGGTGTCAGTTTGCTAAGCAGTGTGTTCAGGCAATGTATACGGCAGAAGAAGGCCTTTCGCGCAGAGTCGCCGTTGCAGTCGCTCTGATGAAGAAGCTACCGGGCGTGAAGATGGGCTGGCTACGCTGTGAAACAGATGGATGTCGATAAGGGCCGAGAGACAACCAAGGGAGAGTGCGGCCTCGTTCTATCTGTATGTATATACTGCGTCGTCGAGACGTTTACATAAATATCACGAGTTCTTCTTGCTCGCGGCCTCGGCCTCGGCCTGTTGCTCGACCTGCCAGATGGCGCGTTCTAATTCAACTTCGAGCGCTGGAAGCTGCAAGTCCTCGGCCAGGGCGCGCACCTGGGACTGCGTGACGCGGACATCCCGACGCGACTTGTAGAGTGCATCGAGAACGCTCGAAGGTGTCGGCCGTAGCAGCTCATGTTGGACGAGCCACCTGAGGTGTTTGCCGCCCGCGATGGCGCGCCAATGCGACCAAGCCCGATAGACGAGATAGAAGAAGGGCAAGTTGGGTATTCTACCACCAATTAATCGGGGTCTTGCATCACCACAGTCCAACGTACATGGGCACCAAGGCAAACGGGATCGTGACGGGCATGCCAGCCAAACACCACAGGAGCTTCTTCCGATGCAGAGCCTCCCTTGCCGTAGCTAAGCCGGTGACGACGCGGACGAGGTCCCCCTCGGCCAGCACGGTAGGGGGAAAGACGAGGTCGATTTTGTCATGTGTTGTGTGCCGGGGCGGAACCGACTTGAGGCCCCATTCTTCGTGCGGGATGCGGCGGAAGGCTTGGTTGCCGTAGTCGACGACGCGGCGCTGCCAGCCGGATTCCTTCTTTTCCCAGTCGGCCCATTTGCGAGCTGCGAAGGCTGTTGTTCGGTCCAGGTACGAGATGTTGGGTTGTGGGGTCGAGGCGGGTAAGCGCTGCGCGTAGAGAAAGGTGTGGCGGGTCGAGAGGGGGATGAGGAAGATGCGCATCGTGGGAAAGGAGGCTGGGCGACGTGCAGGTTGGAAGCTATGTGTCCATTGCGGCGGCGGCGGATGAATGAAGCTGGGGAAGACGAGAGACAAGGGTTCATGCCATCACCATCATAATAGCAAGCCAGCTCCCCAGAGAGACCAGGGGCGAACAGGGTCCACCGGTGACGTGCAAGCCATTTCAGCCTGGCACGCTTCGATTAGCTGCTCGACTTCACACGGCCGGACAGTCTCAACCTAGCCGGTCAGGGAAATGAAATTTCAACCATTAGCCCGTGTGTCGACGGAGAGGAATAAAAAGACAAATCAGTTCACGATTATGTGATATTACATCTCGTCCCGTCCCGCCCCATTCCCCATCCTCTCTCCTCCCCTTGCTCTCCGCTGGGAATACCCATGTCTCGTCTCGTCTCGTCCATCCATCCCCTTCCGCATCACTCAACCGTCTCGCTCACCCAGCTGGCCCAGCCTGCGCTTGCCAGCAGTGTCCCCATTGATGCCGTGTCCAGCGTCACCAATATCTCATAGTCCGAGTCCTTCTTTCCCGGCAGGATGAGCCCAGCGCCCATGTTCCATGCCGGCTGCGCGCGACGCACGGAATCGGCCTTCCCGTCGCCGCTTTCGTCGCGAACCCCGGGCAGGTTGAACTCGATGTCACCGCCCAAGTGACGCCACGAGTTGACCATGAAATGCAACGGGTCCTGAGGATCCAGATTGATGCCCACGAGGCGCGGATCTGGCGCAACACGAAAGAGGGCTGTTCTGGTGCGAACAAAGTCATCGTCAACCGCACTCACTGACTCGTCGATTAACCAGATGAGCCGGCCGAGTATTGCCCTCTCCGGCGTCATCTGCGACGGTATCGATGCAGTCGTCGTTGACGAGATCATAAAGTGGTCATGTACGCTGGCCTTCATGTGAGCTATGCAGACCGCATTGCTCGCATAATTATTCGGCAAGTCGTGGAATGCCTTTTGCTTCCATGACACAGGAACAAGAAGGCGACTTGCTGAGCCTTTGACAGGGATTTCAAGTTCTCTAGGCTGAGATGCTACACGTGCACTGGTGCAAAACGACCAGGTCAACGCAGCAAGGCAGGCAAACGTGGATGGCCGGTATCCAACGCCGATATCTGTATTCGCACACAATCTCGCCGTCCTCTTCAGCTCTTCAATTGCCCCTCGCCCGAATCTGAAAATCCGGCCTGTCTTGGCAACATCGTTCAGAGACGGCAAGAAAGCATGGCGGATTCGGGGCGAAGCCGTCGGCCCCGTCGGCTCTGTCAAAGCAACATATTCCGGACACGCTTCGAGGAGCCGCTCAAATGACGACTCCCGAACGAGCTTTGCTGTTGTCGATCTCGGTATATCAACATCGATGTTGGCGTCAAATTCGAGATGCATGCCCTTACGCCTGCCGTCGACCAGGAATGTCTGAGCCGCAAAGGCTGATACGAAATCCCGCATGCCGATTCCATCCGAGATGGAGTGGTGGAAGAAGAAGCCAACCAGGAGGCCGCCTCGAATGATACGCGCATGGACTTCCGTAACTGGTATCCCAGGTTCATCTTCTTTTAGCTCGTACGACAGACCGAATAATGGACCTACGAATGCTTTGCAGGGAAATCCCTGCGACTTCAGCTCACAATAGGTCCAGCCAAACGTCGCGTTGTCGCGATGGTCGAAGACCTTGAGGGGAACCACGTCGTCTGCCGAGCTGCGAATTAACACTTTCCCCACTGGGTCTGAGATGAGACAAATTTTGCCGGCAAAGTGCGGAAGGTGATTAGACGCACGCGAGAGCGCGGATTTGATGTGCTCGTGAAGCATGCCGACATCGCTGCGGGCCTCATCGAGGGGAAAGCAGAATACTTGCCGCACGTAAGCTCGCATGGCGACCTGATTCCAGGTCCCAAGCAGACGAGAGCCAAGACGATCTGTTTTATCTGAGATCATGATTGATAAGATTGCTCTTTCCAGTCGAGGTGGACGGGTTTTGATTGCGCGTGTAGAGCTCTTCCTTGTAGTGTGATACCGCAAATCGGTGCCGCTGTCGACAAAAGTCTCTTGGCCTGTGCCTATTCAAAATCGAAGAACAAGTTCCAACCAACGACCAGATTCGAGAGGCGCAAAAAATCCGGAAGAAGGCTACGGAATGCCATCAACAAGGCACAGACGCTGCTTATCGTCAAAATGAAGTTTCGAGGAGCGAAGCAACAAAAAGCAAAACCACTGATATATCTTTGCCGTAATCCTGACGACTTTCGTTGCTGGGTATTGACCTAAAAGTGCTTCACAATGACAAAACAGAAGGCGGAGGGACTTGCATTGGTGAATCACCTGTTTCCAAACAGAAACCCTTGGGCACGTAGGTGGCGGCGTTGTTTCGAGCCAACTTTGTTGCTTCTGCATCGACACGACTTCACTTCATACCCTGTCCCACCATGGTTCCGGTCCTCCGCAATGTACATGCTTCCGTCCGCAAGCACGACTTGACGGAGGGGGACGGTTGTCATTCGCCTCTGCACACGTATTGGTTCCCGGGACTTTTTGGTCTCTGAATCAATTGTATCACGGCCCGTTCCTCGTGTCACCGCGACATTACTATTACGTTCCCACGTTTCGAGCTCCATGTCCGTCAGTGCCATCATCCCTAATTACTGGATCCCTGATTGTCAGCTCCTCCAGCTCTCCGTTAGCTAATCACGAGGCCAGAATCCAGCAAGGGTTCGGGATCTAGCGGATGCACATAATGACTTAGTGTAGACGAGATCTTATGGCTCTCCTCGAATATAGTCGATGGTCATCCACTATCGCTGCCGTCATCCGGAAAGCAGACTACCCTGCTCCATCGGGTAAAGAGGAGGGGGCCGAGATGTCTCGTTCTCGCCAAGGCGTGTTGGGATGATAACGTCCAACCATACGATTTGCGCCAAAAGCAAGCCGGATGCACATCGAGGCTGGCCACAACAGCGTGAAGTAAGGCTCATCAACGCCGGTGGTGCAACAATCATGGTGGCGCCTCGTCTTTCTGTGAGACTTGGAGCGCGTATCAGACCTTTGTTCGTCTCGTGAAACGTGGTTGAAAGGGACGCAGCGGCCCGATTGATCATGTCTTGCAGCTCGCATTCCTGCTCACAGTTCCTTGTTTTCTCGGCGGGCATGCGACAAAGGTAATATGGCCAGAGTCACAGTCGCACAGATCAATATCGACGTGCTCCCTAGTAAGAAGTCAAACATCCCTCCCACGGCAAATAAAAGAACGATGCCCAAACTTGCTTGAGCTGTCATGGGTCTACCATCGAACTGATCGCCCAGACACGGGAAGATGACTTCTGACAACCAATGGAGGGATTGGCAATGCCTCGTCACTGATCCGCACGATGCATCATGTCGCACGAAGTCGCTATGCCGCCAAGCCGAAATACGGCCGACATCGAGCGTCATATGTGATGAACTGGCAATTCTTTACCTGCCAGCAGGGCGCTCGCGATGTGTTTTCGCATCCTGTCAATAGCAGCCTCGTACGACCATCTCGATGCGTCATCATTGCTCGCTTGGTCTCGTCGTCAATTTCGCAATATAGGTATTTGTCGCCCAAGTCTCGTATGTCACAGGGAAGGTATGCCGAGCAATTTGCCGATGTTCTATGGCACCTCGACCAACAGAAATTGACCGTGATTCCACTTGATGCGTCTTGGCAATGAAGGACGCGCATTGTCATCCAACTCTGGGTTGATCTCGGGCTCGACCTGCGACTGAGCATGTTCTGCTCTTCCAGGCATTTGGCCGACTATCTACTCAGTCAGCCTTATTGTCGCTGTCTCCTTGACAGAATGGCCCGGGGGAAATGGCTCGGGGACGGATACACAAATTGTGAGACGGCAATACGATTAATAAACCATCGTCATTCTCGTCCTTGGCTCTGAAACAATCGAGTGTGGCTGCAGCTGATCGCCATAATGCACCGGGATATAGCCCATGAAGGCTTGCAGAAGCGCCAATGGGAAGAGCGTGGCCCCGGCTGGAAGGCAGGGTGGTGGTGTGAAAGACTGTCGATCATATTCCCTGTTAGTGACTGCTGGACAGAGATCAATTGGCTGGCCACATCACCCTACAGCCGGTGTTCTTACTATGATCCGAATTAAACTCCGTACTATTGGACGGAGATGGATCAAGGGCCATGGAGATGGATCAAGGGCCATTGACTGTGGCATTAGCGTCCTTGAACATGTTGGAAGCGGAGGTGAGATGACTGTGCTTCTCACGCGAAAGGGTTTTTGGCCGTGAATGTGGTTTGAGCCATGGGCCCGACGCTGCTGACCTGCGCGTGATCCCCGACTCGGAAGGTGCATTTGTGCTGCACTGTGCTGCACCTACCTTCTCGAGTTGCATTGCAGAGGATCCCCAACGAGTATGAAAGCAACCTTGCAAATCGTCCTGCTGCTGCGGAGGTGTTTGCGCGATCTAATAAAGTACCTTGTCGCCTGATCTAGTACCCAGAAACTTGGTCACTATGACGTATCTTCTGTTTTATGTCATTCATTTGATTTCGATTTTTCGAAAATGACGAAACGACAAGGATAACACGTTATTCAAGAGCTTGTGAATCATCGATTTGAGGTTCAGATTACCTCTACTTTGTAGAATTCCCAGGATACGACAGAGGTTGACATGACTTTGAACAAACGTTGGCGCAAGTGTGATTTCTGTCGTAATCCCAGCTGAAACATCACAAACACAGTTTACAGCTATGGACCCAGCCGCCCGGAGTCAAGAGGCCTTCCGCACTTATGGATCCATGATCGATCATTCAAGAACATTCACGAATCACATCGACCGTGTCTCAGTCAATCGTGAGGCCTCCAAACTCCGCCATGCGTCCTACCCGGTAACGCCGTGCCCCGTAACAGGAGCGCTTGTCGATCAAGCAATGCAAAAGTGTCGCGTCACATCACATAAGCGGGTACGGTACTAATTGAGATCCATAACCTATCATGGAGACCTACGGCCGAAATCGCTGCTTTTGTACTCCGTGAGCCTGTTACAATACTGTCGCCGCAACCTTGAACCAGAACGCCGGATGTACTCACAGTTGTCGGTGTATTTCTTTTGTGTAGCGGCACACTCCAAGCACCCGCGAGAGTGGTCTGCGCAGTTTTGTTTCGCAAGAATACAGGAGTCCACGAGAGAGGCTTTCATGAATGATATTTTTCACAGTCCAAGGTGGCGAACATGCTAGCGCTAACTGAAGCATCTGGATTGCGCTGGGGGTAATATGCTATCTAGCACGGATGTCGCGTTGACGAACCAATGGATGTGTCTCCAATCTGCCATCGCAGAGCTGTTCTACGCGATGCGAGTGGGGTTGTATTTGGTGGTACAGGGCGCTAAAGACTAAACAGATCTCTGCACACGAGAAGTAGCAGTCCATGGACAAGACACTGAGTCATTGAGGCCTTCCCAGGTATTGCGGGGAGGCATCAAGGCATTTCCTGCGCGTATATACGAGCACACGAGCAACCACTGCACGTCGATGAGCGAAACATTCGACCAAGCTCTTCATATTGCGTGAGCTATCGTCCCCTTCGAACTTGACCAACTGCTCCGTAATGCGACCACGCTATCGCCTGCGAACGCGCTTCTCTAACCTCTTCCCCACACGAACACGCTTGCTCCGTAGGTTGCCGGGGATGTGGGGTTCGCAATTTGCTAAATGAATTTCTGGTTCGGGACGCAAGGCCGCAAGCCGAGAGCTGCGACGCAGTCCTTGGCTTAGTTCCTGAGACGGCGCGCTAGATCCCGACTGGCTGCAGAACTTGGTGTCAGGTATTCTTTTTTGAGTTTGATGCTGATCCGGTTGCTGACCCAAGCCCATCGTTGAGCGGTTCCGTACACGTAAAACCCTCGTGCTCGTCGTGCCAACTCCATTGTCGCTGGTCTGCGAGCCGTGACCCCGGGTATTTGACTTCAATCTCTGAGGGCCTCGCTGTGTTAAAAAGGTATCTTCAAATGCGACCTTCCTCTTCTTCCTTGACCTGCCCTCCAAGGTCATAGATTCTGGCGAGGCTTCAATTGAAGGCACAGGCTGCACCGCGAACCCAAGAAGATTGGTTTGGTTGGAATGCGTAGCTGGTATGCTCCGATTGTCTTCTTGGCTGAGTGGTCGGTCCGTGCCTGTTGATACGAGATCTCGTCTGCGCAAACGTCTCCTGTGTCTCGTGCCGATTCCGTCGGTGCTTGGTGGTAGATCATGCTTTAGGGCGTTTGACTTCTGTTTTCTGGAGTTTGGCTGTACTGCACAGGAATCTTCGGCTGATTCTTTCCTCTTCCTCCTAGAGACACCCACTGTGGTCGCAGCTCTCTGCTCATCCTCGATTAAGCGAATCTCTGCCACAACCCATTCCAAAAGATTCATCTGGTTGAGTCTGTCATCCTTCGCATCTTCATAGTCAAAAGTTCCACGAACAAACTTGATAAAAAGATGACTCCGCTGTTTCGCGAAGTCATGCGCTTCTCGTGCTTTGGATAGTCTTCTTCTAGCCTCGGCCAACATTTGCACACGCTTTTCCTTCGGGATATCCAGGCGATTAGGATCGCGCTGCGTCTTCTGGTAGATATTATTTCCCTGGAATTCTGCGTCCTGCACAGACCTCCATGTGCGCTCTCGGTCGGCTTGGCGTTGTCTAGCAGACGCCTCTGTGCGAATAAATTCCGGAGTTTCGTCATCTTTCACCATTCCCTGCTTCTTTAGCTCATTCCAAGCGTTGTCGTGTTCCGGCTTCAGGCGCTCAAAAGATGTGGTATAATGGTCGAGCCACCAGTATTCGAAACCCAGGTATTCGATCCATGTTGTCAACTGGTCCTGTTGCATAGGGTTCTCTGCTAGTTGGAACGGTTGCGTGAAGCCGTGTCGAGCTAATCGCGCCTTCACGGCTCCCTCGTAATCAGAGAAGCTTTTGCATCCAAGTTCTCGCTGACATTTCCGCTGCCATATGCGGTGTTGTCGAATATAATACCACGTCTGCCCCGGCTTCTTCAAACTTGTCGGGTTGGCTTCAATCTCGGCGGCACTGTCAAGCCATCCCCCTTCGATAAAACTTTGCCTTATCTTGTCAGCATGAGCCTCGAAGCCGTCGTCCTCATGTCCGCTGTCCATGCCTCTATTATTGAGTTGCCACTTCCTGAAATTCTGCCATCTAAGCCATTGCCGTTGAAATACATCTTCAGGGTCAAAGCAATCCCACTCGCATGCGTTTTCGGTCCGAGGACATCGCCAAAATGGCTTGAGCATCTCCTCATAAATATCAGGGTCTTCTGAAACCGACTCCAGAAGGTCAATCGGATACAGCGGACGACCGCCATCATTGACAAAGTTATTGTATGCTTCCATCTCGCCTTGCCTGTACAGCTCTTGGGGAGTAAAGTCGGGCGATTCAGTAACTCTCTCCCTTGCGCGCGTTTCGTCTTGCGAGGGGGGGTCATCTCTGCTAGATGCATCGCGTAAAAGCGCATCAAGCTTGGCAAGATCAAGTGGGCGTGAATGAGCCGTGGCATCATGAGTCGCTGTTCGTTGTATACATCTAAGCAAACATGAGCGGATGGAAAACTACTGGCAAGGCAAGCCAAGGGAAGGGGAACACACTGTAGCCTTTTAGCGAGGTCATCTCGCGCCTCTTTGGACAGTGTATTCCAGTCATTCACGGGAAGCCTAAGTGAACCATCGGGTTGGCGGTGCTTTTTCATAAACTCGGCGAGTTGTGCATCGCTGAGGGCAGATAGTTGGTCGGCGGTCAGATCGTCGGCG